>VWZG01013007.1:101709-199659 GCA_013396735.1 Grallaria varia | reverse complement strand
AAAACTTCCACTTTTTTTTCATCTTGAAATTGTCCAAAGAAACAACTTCTCAAGTCATTACTAGTTTGCTGGGTGCTCAGCCTGAGGTTAGGGACTTATGGAGCTCACCATCTCCTGATTTAAAATAATAATAATAAAAAAAAAAAATCATGGAACTTGAATGCCACTTTCAGAATACAAGGGATAGACTGAAAGTATAAACCTAAAATTTTTGAACTGGTTTTTTTGAGGGGGAAAAAAACCCCAAACAACCAAAAACTAGACTTAGAAGAGGACTAGTTTTAAGAGCTCATGGTCCCAAATTGTCTATTTAAGTATATATACATCCAAAAACATCCTTCTATCCATTCAATCAGTAACCAAAAGCAGGAAACTGGAATGGTAAAAAGTTTTTGCATTTTGATTTTCTTTCTCTTTCTAGTTTTACTTAGTTTGGAAGATCAGAAAATATATTTACAGCAGTGGAGAATATACTTCTACCTTTAATTATATCCAGACACTTTTCTTTATAATGAATTGAAAACAAATTTCTAATTTTGTGAGACTAACAAAGCTGAAGTTTTTCCATGGCGTATGTTTGGCTAAACCAAATTTGGAGAGTGAAGAAAGGAAGAAGAAAATCAGGGAAGTCAAAACTAAATTGGTTTTCCAAAGCTCAAATTCTATTGACCTTTTCTTTGTGCAACCCCAACATTCTAGGCCTTGGAGTAGGCACATTACATATTACTAGAAAAACCTTTGCATCAAGTATTGGCCTTTGTGGTTCCTGGATTACCTCAAGTCTGCTACATTAAGCTCTTTCAAATGAAAAATAAAAAATAGTCTCCACTTCTACCTGGAGATATTTTAGCATTTAACATTTCCTAGTCCCTCTTAATTCAGCAAGTTAACACCTCTTGTTAGTTCAAGCTGGGTACAGTATTCAAACCAGAAATTTTTAACATGTTCCAGACATCTACAGATTCTGCCTGCAATGGCCACAGCATATCTGAATTCATTCCAGTTTGAGAAGAAGCAGATGAACCTGGATTTAATTTTTGCTTTCTTAATGTAATACCTCTTTCTGTTTCCTTTGCTTGGCAAGTTGATTGCAGGGATGTTGTCTGTTCTTGGTAACCAAGTGAACACCTGAAGGGCTTCAGTGTGTTTAAGAGAGTACTCCTTTGAACTGAAAACAAGGAGGTGCTTGGGGGAAGATGGAGGAACACCACCAAAATATCAGGCTTTGGTCTGGAGAAATGGAATCCTGGGCATCCACATTCCCCCTTGCTTCCATATCCATTAGTACTGTGATCTGACTAGCAAGGTTGAGACTTCATTCCACACTTGTGTGTCCACTCTGAAAAACAACCTGCCAAGACTACTGGTTGGTCCAAGATAGCTCCAAAGTCCTCCTGGTGAATCATCCAAATTGTATGCATTAAAAGGATGTGAACATTACAAAAACAACAGTTAAGAAATGCAGTAAGGTCTCAGCCACTACAGATCTAGTGTGTGGAACAGAGAAGGCACCCTTCTATCCATTTATACTACAACAGAGGCTGGTGGCTGCGCAGCAAACACAGAGGAGTCCTGTAGGGAAACACTCCATCAATCTGCCTTTAGAACAGGGACTGAATATTGTATGTAAAATAGTGATCATTTTAGTTTTAAGAACTATCTCATAACAGTTTGGTATGGATATAATTCATCCTCTGTGCATTCACTCATTTACCAGGCACTGAATGCTTCCCTTAACAATCCTGATTGCCCTTAATTTTACTCAATTATGTGGCAGCAAGTTTATACATGTGACATCTGAATACATACAATCTCCCATTTTCCACTGCCTGAAAGTCAATGGCAGTCACACAGGAAGCAGAAACAAAGAAACCTATGACCACTTGGGCTGCAGTACTGCATAAAAGGAGAAGAAATTTACCCAGCAAGTCTAAAACATCTGACTAAGCCAAGCATATTTTTCAGAAAGGCATCCAGTGTGGAGGTCAAGATTTCAACTGAGGGCATATCCTCTACACCATTATACAAGTTGCTTTTAAATTGAAATTTTTAATTACAATTTTGCACTCAGTATTTTGGTATTAATTCATTCTACTTGTTTTTTTCTTACCAAAGTTGACCAATACCAACGAATACAAAGCCAGAGACAGTAAAAACTAGTGTAGGTGGAAGTACTGTGCAATACTGTAAATGCTTTCTATTAAAAATTAATTCCAAAGGGGCAGTTTAAATAAGACCTAACAGACCTCTGATGAGCCCACTAGGCTGATTTTACTTTAAAACCCTAGTTACACAGGAAGTTTTGGGGTTTGGGTTTTGTTTGGTTGTTTGCTTTGTTTCATTATTGCTTTGATATTAAGACTGAGAGTTTAATAAAATTAAAATTCATTTTGCAGTGTCATAGCAGGAGAATGAATTATATATGCTTTGAATATCCATTAGAAATAAAAAATTACAACCCTACATTCTTTTATTCAAGCAAAACTCCTACTTGAGGTCAGTCAATTTTGCTAAACAAAGAGCTTGAGGCTGGCATACAGGTTTCAGGAGTGGAAGACTACCACATTTACAGTTTCTCAAGGGAAAAAGTCCCACTTCTTTACTGCTACTTGAATCAAGAAAGCTTCCACAGAGACATGTGCTATGCAAAAGGAACAAAAACAAAGGTCTGTTTACACTCTAAGCTCAAGGCAGAAAACAGTAGAATAACAGGAAGGCACATGCTGAACCTGGTACCCATTTGGTTTCCGTATGTGGTTTCACACTTCTGAGGTAATGGACCTTGCCACTGACGGCAGCGTCACGCTTGAGGAGCTGTGGTGCACACTGGGTGGGTGCACAGAAGTTCTTGAACAGTCTCTACCAAAGCAGTGGTAAAAAAGTAGATCTGTACCAGCTGGTGGCAACCACGGGATATGAATGACAGAATGTAGATAGAAAGTTTCATATAAATGTTCACACACAGACAGAAGAAATGGAAAGTGGTTGAAATTAAAAAATATGCAAACTCAATGAGACACTAGAAGTTGCGTATTTTATACTCTGCCTGAGAAGATAAACCATAGTTCATCCAGTGCTACTGCAAAAGACTCCTTTTTTATAAAAATAATCACCAAATACGATCCAAAACTCCAGGCTTTTTTAAACCTTTAAAAAAAATAATTAAAATTAAATTGAGCAGGAGAAGGGGAGCTTGGGTGTTCCTGATCCCCTCAAATTATTCACCTGTCAAATGACAGAGCTGAAGTTCTGAGCTGCCTGGGATACAATCTTGCTTTCATTTATTTGCCTTTACAGCTAAAAGCGCTACAAAAATCTTACCCTCTTGGGGTTTTCTAGAAGTAGGTCATAATAGATTCAGGACACATAATTTAGAAAAGGATATAATTTAGACAAATACATTCCATTAAACAACACAGTTTTACCATCAGCTTCAGTGGAAACAGGTCTATTAGATGTAAACAGATTAAAGATGACACCGGGGCACATGGTCTCGTTTTTGACTTCCTGTTCCCATTTCACTTTTGAGACATCCTCATTCTGTCTAAAAGAGTGAAGGATCTTGAATTTGCAGCTGGGTGCTTATAGATTGCAAAACATCTGCCAGCAAGTTTAGCTATAGTCCATGTAAATATGGATGACAACAGCAGGTGCCATACCCAAAGATCTGCTTGGACAGGGACTCTGAGCCCATTAAAATAACAGTGCTTTTGCGTATCATTCTGCAGTGTCCCAGTTTATGAAGGGGATAAAACACTTGTCATTTTTATACAAATGGATCTTCAGCACAGTGCATAACCATATACTGAAAAAACAGAATTCTTACATCAAAGGGAAAAAAAATTGACCAATCATATCCACACGTCTGCATTCTGCATGACAGGGTAACTTCACAAAGATGATATATGTAAAACTCAGGATTCAAAAGCCTTGTGCAAAGCATAGTAAGTTTCTTCAAGTCTTTCCAGTTAATGCTTCAGATGAGCAATTTGGATAGAATTTGGCCTCCAGCATGTCATGAAGTTTCCTGTCAAAGCTTGAGAACTATTTTTCTCAGATTAATCCCTGGGCAATTTTCCCTTCTATCTCCACTAGCAGGGAAAATACAAAACGGTTGTGATACACCAATATCCACGACGCAAGAACGCACACAAGAAAAGCATACATTCAAGGGTATAAGCAAATTTGCAGAACCAACATGCTTTTTCAGAGAGAAATAGTAGCCAAGGTGAAGACTAAGCAGCAGGGGAAAAAGCAGATTGCACGGTTTGAAGAAAAACAGGTACCTTTAAGATTTCTTTCTTGAAGAATGTCCAGCCTTCCTGGACTCCTTTGCCCTTCAGAACTGCCTCTCAAATGACTCTGTCAACCCATCTCCTAAATAGGCCAAACTCTGCTTTCTGGAAGTCCAAGGTAGCAGTTCTGCTGATCTCTCTCCTTACTTCTCCAAGACTTGTCATTGCTATGACCAAGCGAGACTCCAAGCATCACATCACCCACAGGTCCAGCAAGGCATCTTCCCTGGCTGGCTCACTCACCAGCTGTGTCAGACACTTATCTTCCACACACTCCAGGAACTTCCTAGACAGTTTCCTCACTTCTTTATTGTATTTCTAGCAAACATCTAGTAAGCTGAAGTCCCTCACGAGAATAAGGACTAGTGATACAGATAATATAGATGAAAACTCTAGAAACAGCACTACATTTTTGTACCTGTAGTTAAGTACACCAATAGGACATTTATTTATCCACACATTAACTCACACCTTACAAGGCATTCTTGAAGATGTGTCTTCTATAGTTCCTGAAACCTAGGCCTTTCCTCCATTGTTAGAACAGCTGTAGAAGCTTTTATGCATTTTCCCTTCAAACACACCATCTATAAACTTGTAGAGCAGAAACATCTCAGTATCATTTTCCTACACAAATCCATACATGGAGACCAAGCCATTCCTCTGATCCAGCCAAAGGAACTCTTTGAAATGGTGTGGGTTAAAACCCAAAGTCATATTTATCCTGTGACACAAGCTGCTATAGAAAAGCTTTAGTATCGTTGCCTAAGCGTGACTGACATTTTTATTACCCAAATCAGTAGGAAGACTTATATTTTCCAGTGTACTCCTTCTGCTGGTGCTGGCATTTTGGGCAATACACCAATTACCCATCAGAAGTGAAAAAGAAGGAGCACATGCTATTTATGTATATTACCAGTTCTGTCACGAGTAGAAGCAGTGATTTCATTAATATCTAGGGACCACAACCCAACACAAAATATTCAAACATATCACATAACCTAACATATGTAGCCCCCACATTAGTCAGAACTTGCAGTAAAATGTTCTATTCCAAAATGGTTGCCTTAACATAAGTACAACTCAAAGTACTGTCAGAGAGATTAATGCAGCATAGCATTTAAACATCCTATTGGCTCATTTTACTTCAAATCATTCCAGAGCAGAGCATTCTAACCAAAACAGTACCTCAGTATGATAAGAAAAAGCATACTGTAACCAACACAACACTGTCATTACAAAGATATGTCAAGGCCCTGGAAGCACTGAGAGGCAACTTCTAGAATTATTTTTCAGTGTCTTATTTTACATTTAGGTCTGTGCTTTGAAACTCCAGCTTGCAAGATTTGGAGAAAGGCTAGCATATAATCAAGAATGCAGTAACACAAGAGAAAGTATATACATTTGTGCAGCTTTAGTCTCAATAAGTGACAGCTAATGATAGTAAACTCAGCTCAGAGAACTATAGCAAAAACATCCTCAAAAATTCTACCAGTTCTCGAAGGTTATCACTACAACAAACTCATTGTGTCATCTCAGCCTCAGTTCAAAGTCCCAAAGCATGACAATAATGCCAGCCCATTGTTTCCCCCGCCTTTTCTTTCATCCTGCCAATAAGTGACATGTGCATTTTCGCAGATGCATCATCTTCTGCAGCTCCGGCTCCTTGCTGTGTCACCTGCAATCAGAGCATTAAGCTTCTATCTCTCGCTGTCTCATCCCCGCTTTACAAATAATCTCTCCACTCCTTTCAAGGGTGGGAGGCAATACCAGCAGAATGATCTCTTACTCTCAAAGGCTCATTCTTCTTTCTATCTACCCTGGTCTTTCTTGCAACATCCAGTTACCTTTCATCCTCTCGAGATCTCTGTTCTTCAGTTCGTCTCTGGTGTGAGAGACACCATGGCTGGGGCAGTAGCCGAGCAAAGAGAGACTGAGAAACCCAGATTTGCTCAGTATGGAGAAGATTCCGTTTTAGGGGAGCTCCTCAGCATGTGTGGTGAGGTTGCTGAGACAACAGAGCAAGGCAGTATACAGCAATATGTGTTGGAATGATGACACAAAGAGCATAAAATGAAATGAGAAGTTCAGACCAGATGTAAGGAGAAACTCTCCACTCCATGAGGACAGAGAAGTGGGTTGCCCAAAGTGACTGTGCAACCTCTATCCATAGATGTTTCAATTATTTGTCTGGATAGAGCCTGAGCCACCTCGTCTGACTTCCCAGACATCCCTTGTCCCCCAATTCAAAATATATTGGTCTGTGAAAACTGTACATGTACTTGCTTTACTAAACATAAATAGTGCAAATAATTTCTAACCTCTTTAGCCCCAGGCCCTCAGAAGCACCATATTCGTCAGCTGGAAAAAGTCAATATATTTTATTAGGTATTAATATCAGCCACTTATGCAACAGATGGGGTTTAGACCTTTTTCCTCATTCCAAGTTTCTGATAGCTATCAGAAAGCAAAGCTGTCATTTGGTTATACTTTGCAGGCAGGTGTCTTGCAACAGACTGCCAGAACCATGTCATCAAAGACAGGCCACGTCCCTAAATCTTTTGCCAGGCCAGGTGCCCGTAGTGATAAAACATTCTCCCAAAGGCAGCCTGACCTTGGCGGCTGCACAGGTGCGGTTATCAATCAAAGTTCATAAACACCAAGCCAGCCCAGTGTCTTCATCCCAGACAGACAGAAGGGACACTCTGATGTTTGGACACACGGATGCTGATTGCTTCACCTCCTAACACCCAGTGACGGACTGCTGCTCAGTCCAGAGCTGGAGCTCTGGCTTGACAGAGGAACAGGTGCACAAAAATAGGTGCCTGAAGTCCTAGTTGCTAAAGGACTGGCAAGATGACAGATTGTTCAGCTGGAGGAAGATCTAGAGAAGAGGAGCAGATCGGGTTGCAATTAGAATTTAATTGCTGTAACTAGTAAGACCCGTCATCCTTTAAGCATCTGTCTTAATTTCTCCTTTTAGAAGAAATTGGATTCCTGAATATTGCTTAAAAAATTATATTAAAATTTCAAGCTATGTTGTCTTTGTGGTCCGAGCAAGAGGAAAAAAAGTTCAAAGACCTAAGAGTTCTGTATTGATATCTTCTGTTTTAAGGAATGTTTCCCACGGCCTAAACTGACCTAGGTGATTCCAAATGTTGTGTTTAAGGTGAGCAGTTAGGTATAGCAAAGATACAGACTAAACATCCCATCTCTTTGGGGTTTTTTTTAAGGCAGTTAACCTGGAGAAGTGACAGCTACAGTTTTCTCTTGCATACATGGAACTTTCCCTTAAGGAAACAGGGACACTTCCTGGTAGACATTTTAATGAAAAAGCAACAATGAGTTCACGCATTGTAAGACACCCAGGAATCTGCACAGAAAAGAAAGTTCATAAACAAACAGTGCACAAAAATTTTCCAAGCTGTATTAACAAAAGCATAGGGCTTCAGGTTTCACTAGTCCTAGCACTCCCAGGATTTCATGATCAAACATAATCCCCCTCCATGAGACAAGCAGAGACATGGTAGACTACTGACACTAAAACCAAAACAGAGCATCCAAAGCATTTAAAGATAATAAAAAACATGTCCATATAACTGGAATAAAAGGTAAGAAGAGTTTCAGTTCTCTAGAGGTTGTGGAAAGGAAGACTTATTTTGCTTGAGCAGAATGCTAAGACTGCACACAAATTGAGACATCATTAAAAAGGTCATAGTGCAAGAAACATTTTTCATTTGTCCCATATCAAAAAGGGGCATTTCAAGCAAAAGATGTCAAGTTTTTATAGAGAGTTCTACAAACATTTCAAGAATAATTAACATAATAAATGCAAATATGCCTTTTGATATTGCCAAATTTGCTTTTGTTATTGAAAAGCAGTCAAAGCAGCATTTTTTTATAATCCTGAAGTATACCTTAAAAGTGTTTTCTGTACTTGATCATGTATGTTTCAAGGTTTCAAAGTCAATTTTAACAGTATTTTTAAGACACCTTCACATTTTTTGCCATGCGACTTTAAAGTATTCAAATAAAACCACAAATTTACTATAGCCTCCTGTTTTACTGATAGATTTCATGGACTTCAGTTGTCCTAAGTGGATTTCCCAGATTTGCAGGCAGAAAGTTTTTAAGAGTCAGGAACAGGAGTTAACTCTCCTAGTTTCCTGTTCAGTGACTTAATGGAGAAGCCATCCTGTCATTTTTTTGCCTGTGTGCATTGGGCAATTCCTTTGGGGACCAAGGCAAGAGGAGATGTGCATGCATGCACATACCCATATACATCCAAATTAACTACTCTGCACAATAACACAGACCATTCTTCTACAGGACTCCTGCCAAAAATGAACTGGCAGAAAATGTACATTAGTGTGCGTTTACCCAAACATTCACACCTAAACACTACACATATCACCAGGCTTTGCAGCCATTGGATTAAGGGACGATGAGAATAGCACTACAATTCAAACCACAGAATTTACAGAGCAAATCTTGATTCATGTGCAAATGCTCAATTTAATAGCTCACCTGTCTGTGTAATGATTAAGTATATTAAAATAAAAACACAAGTTACAAACCAAAATCAGGACCTATATTGTTATCATGAAGCTTTCACTTGCAGATAACTCAGCTCACTCTCATCATAACAATATTCCACCAAGATAATCTGTTCAGTACAATACTCATAAAGGTTTGTGGGTCCTTAAAAACCAGACTGGAACCTAGAGGGCCTACCTATAGAGGTTAGTCAATCAATCAAATGTTTAACTGTATCATTACATACTTAAATCCTTAAGAAATCTGCTTTTTGGTTTGCCTGTGGGCTGAATTGTAAGAAGAGGCTAATCAAGCACCTCTAAATCATGTTGATCCTGTAGAAATTTATTAATTTTTAGCAACTGCTTTGAACATGTATTGCAAAGCTGCTATTCAAGTTCCACATATTCAGCAGGTCTAGGTTTGCTTAGAAATTCTTGAACTCTGAAGGAACCTGATCTGAGTTTCAACTGTAAGAAAACTCGAAACCAGCTGAGATTTGTGTGGTCTCAGGTTTCACTGAGCATTTAGCATAACTGATAATGATCCCTTTTCATACATGTTCCATCTCCTTGAGTCTTTGGGTTTACTTTCCAATGACTATGAAACATAAACACGTAAAACTGCTTTTGCCAGAAAAGTAAGCCCTTAGCAACTAACTCTAAATATCCAACTGATTCATGTGTTTCATGCATTGTTTCATGCTAGTTTAGACATTTTTGATCCTAAAAATGCAGCTACATTAGAAGGCATCTTAAAGTACAGCCACTTTATTGAGAGGAAAAAAAAGAAAAACCTATATAATATATACCTTGCCTGAAAGAGTAATAAAAGTAAACTGAGTTCAGTTATGCTGCGAGTACAGAGCCTTTCACATCTCATCTCATCTGTCTTCCATAATAGACTGTGATCCTCTAAGAGCCTTGTGGTGTATGGGGAAGCTTCACAGAACTCACAGAACTGAACCTAGTTCTGAAGACCCACAGCCAGCAGCAGATTCCCATTGAGTCACTACCTTAGACTTTGTCACTCAGCTGACTCCAAACAGCTACCTACCCACAGCATTACAGATGCATTTCTGACTGCCTTGTTACAGCCAGGATGCACATTTTGTAGCCTCTCTCCCCACATCTAAATCCAGCTCTGTTTAGAGGAGACATCCAGTTGAGTGCTTACTTATCTAAGTAAACTCAAAAGCATAGAAGAGACCCTGTCTCTTAGCCACATCCATCCAAAACTCTCACAAAAAATAAGCTAATACAAAGTTCGGCAATGCTTATATGTCAATTAATGAACAGTTAAGTCAAAGTTTCATGTTTCTCTCTACATCACCCTTGTGCACAACAGCCTGGGGGGGGAAAAAAGTCAGAGGCAAAAAATATGCCTTTTTCTTCAGCAGTAATAACATCCAGCTCAGTGTTAGAAATCTTGACATATCCCACACCCCACTGAAGTCCAGAAAAAAACAGTTAGGATCCCTTTTTCTATATCCATTTAAGTAATTTTGCATCTCTACTTCTCAGGTTTGTTTCAGCAAATCACAGCCAGCATCTTATAAAACTTGTGTATGAGGGGCTTAACAGCCAAATAAACTCTAAACATCAGGTCATACCATTTTGAAGAAGTATCAGGTACAGATACATACCACAATTTTCCTTCCATAAACCAAATAATGTTGCTAGCACTTTTCCACCAGTTATAAACATCTGAGACACAAGGCAAAAAACATACAATATTCTGCACCATAATTAAGAATGGACAAACTTCCACACAAAACCTGATGTTTAATGAATCACACAGGTATCTAAACACCTCTGTTTGCAGAGTGCCATTCCTCAAGCCATGCTTCCTTGGCCAAGCCTTCTTCTCTTAGAAACCACCTTCCAGAGAGCCACAAAACCTCAAAGTCACAGCACACTTCAAGGCAAACATTCCTTTCTCCCTCCAAAGCCCAATTCCTACCATTGCTGTTGTGGCAAGTAGTCCTTTATTTCTTCCTTTATAAGATCAGTTCTCATAAGTTTCCATACAGTAGCACTTTCCTGAAAACTTCACCGTGTAACAATGATTCCTTCTCCTCCTTATATGACCTTCCCTGACAGGTTTTATTCCCTACACCTGTGTTCCTTCTTGCACCCTGTTGTCTTCCTTCTGCCCATGCCTTGTCTGTTGGGTTTTTTCAAACCCCATACAATCACAACAATTTGTCTGTACCCAGAATTTTTGCCTTTTCCTTATTCTTCCTCTGACCTCCATTACCCAACATCCCTGAAGACATTAAAAAGTGCAGTTGAAAAAGTTAATAGGAGTGATCTGATTTGTATTTCTTTCAAAACAAAGTTGATGTAAGTGGTTGTTGCCACCAGCCATCAAATAGAGGGAAAACTCAACGGACTGAAGCAGCTGAACATAATGAGGAAATATTAAATATTATTAACTTTTAAAAGCTGTGAACCGCTGTAGCTCAGCTATTGTTTTGCAGTGCATTAGCCATTCCTGGAATGCAGGCAGACACTTCAAAAGTTCCAAAGGGATGGTAAATATAAAGAAAAATACTGATTTTGAATTAGGGTCTTTTGCTTCTAGTCCTCTACTAAGATTAGGGCCTAACTGGAAGTTGCTCAGTTCTCTAGTGAGTTCAGTCATTCACCTCTAGCAAAAACACCCCCCTTTCAGACGTGTCGGTTTGGGGCACCTAAAACAGACATGAAATGTGCTGGTCACTTTAAAATCTTTATACTATAATGATGTGAGATGAGAAATGACTGGCTTGGGTCCCGAATCCCATAGCCTCTGAAAAACTGAGGTCTTGACTCTAAGCTCACTAATAACCACACCAGTTGTAGCTGAGATGATTCATAGATTTTCCAATCATTAAGATAATTCAATCTGTTTGAGTAACATAACACAAAGTCTTACATGGTAGTTTATGCAGCACAATGGATCATAACCCACACGGTAATTTTACTATTTCTAGAACAAAAGCTAATTAAGTGAAGGAAATAAATTGAATTTGTAAGGCACACGCACATGGAACTGTCTTTAAACAGACTGTCCCTTAACAATGACCAAATCCCATCACGGGCGTTCCTTAAAGGGTATTTTTAAAAGTCATCTGACTCTAAATTATCATCTTTTCCTAATTTTGGATTTTAGCCTGCGAACAGTCGCACTGAGGAAGGCCGGATCGTTGAAGTTTATGCGCTCTCCAGAGTGTATAATCTCGGCGGGGCAGCTGCGCTGCAGTCAGCACGCGGCTCTCTCGTGTCCCACAGACTGCCCCTGATCTGCGCAAGCCCCGCCACAGCAAAACGCAGTCCAGAAAGGCATGAAGAATGTAGAGCTTTCAGCAGAGGGAGGTATTGACACAGCATAGAACTCTAGCGGAGGGGATCTGAGCCTGACCGTTTCGGCGCTTGGCTGCAGTTCGAGAATGTGTCCCTCCCCCGGCAGTTTGTTAGAGGGAGTTGGTTAGTTTTCTCTTTGCTTTTGGTTGGGGGGAGCATGGCTATTAGTATTATTATTATTATTATTTTTGAAACGGAATAGCTCTTAAACAGCTTTGCTGATGTTGTTTTCCTGTTTGCAGATCTTGAGTTGCGTTCTGTTGTCAATGGAAAAAAAAAAAAAAAAAGAAAAAACCATAAGTGAGAGGGTGGGGGCAAAGGAAATACAGACATAAATTTACCGAGAGAAGCCTTTGGTCACCAAAAATAGCCACAGCAGATAGTGTAACTAAAACCTGGCTAGTGCCTACGCTGTCAGCGCAGCGCACAGGGCAAAGTTACATAATATTTTCCACATTTATTTCAAGCAGGGCAGCCTGCCAGCTTGATAGATTTCTAGAAAGGGTGGGAGAGAGAGAGTGGTTTGATTCACAGGCTGCAGTATTTACAGCTCACCCCACAGCCACTGCCTTCCCCTCTTCGGGCGTTTACCTTCACAGTTTGCCAGCCAGCAGTGTGAGCATAGCCCTGACATACAATGTAAGTCACTTTTCAGACTAAGGCTGCACAAGTTAGCTTTAGTTTTAGCATTTTTCAGGGTGCTGACATGCAGTGATTTGCTGAAAGCTCAGTTGTTGTCAAAGTCCAGAAATTACCAGTAGGAAAAGCACCCTGACAAGAAGATGAGGAGAGAGCAGAGCTGCAGCCTCTGCTCCTTCATTGCCCTCACCTTCAGCAAGAGACTCCAAAAGCAGAGTCTTCAGAGGAGAAGGTTTCTGCAAAACTGTGGAAACAGAAGTTAACCCATGATCGGTTAAGGTTAGAACTGGGCATAAATCTCTAAGATGGACATGAATTTTCTCCGAAGACAAGGCTTCTCAGACCAAATGCTGAGAGGAAAAACAAAGCACTGGCCTGCATATTTCCTATATTTATTCTTTATTTTCTTTACATGTGTCAGATTCTTCATTGGGACTTCTCAAATACCTCATTAAGATTTGGCAGTTGCTGGCAAGCAATAACATTGCAGTTTCCCATCAAAGATAGACAGGAAAAAACACTGGAAAAATGACAAACAAAAAAGTCTGTTTCTGGCATCCAACTTGCACGAAGAGAAAAGGGGAGTGAAAGACAAGGAAGAAACAGAACGTTGATATCACTGCAATAAACTCAGTATGTTGTCCATAAACCAGACTACAGAAAACAGAAAACACCCTTCCCTTTCCCATCCATAAAGTATGTACAGCACCATATATGACTCTGCAGGTATATTTGAATGGGATTGAAAGGAAAAATGAGCTGAGCCATTTCTCAGCAAACTCAAAGGTAACTACACAGCACAAAAGTTGCTAAAATATTTATGAAGAATATTAGTGCCAGTATCATTAAATGTTGCTCCAAAGCAAATTTCTCTGATCATGTTTTTAAATTTAAAAAAAAAAAAAAAAAGAAATAAACAAACAGTTGTCAGCTAAATGCCAACATGTCATCATTTAACCTGCAAAGAAGAGATATTCCCAGACTAGGATGGAGATAAAAAAAAGCACAGCTCATGAAACAATGCACTGATGTTGAGTGAGGTATAATTTTTTCTCTCACTGGTAACATTGTGTGCTTTCACAAGTAACGCCTCTGAGTATGAAATCATCCTCCAAAACAAACTCTTTCCTTTCAATGTTGGTCTCATCAAAACTTTACCACTGGTTATATTGACCTCCTCAAAAATTGTAGGGGGTAGAACATTTTTAAAGACTAATTTTCTTTCTTTTGAGCATGCTTAAAAGAAATCCTTCATTTATTTTCTGTCTTGGATGACATTTCATCATTTCCACATTTTTTCCAGTCCGAACTTGTAGAGTCTAAACACTGGCAAATTCTATAAATTTACCCGAAGAGAACTCAATATCCTCTTTTTCCCCCCTGAAAGGAGCCTGATTTGAATAAATGAAATTAAGTAGTAGTGAACTTACAGAATCAATTGTAAGCTTAAAAAAAGGGAGGGGCGGGGGGGAAACATCCTAGTATTTGGAAAAGGGTAACCTATTCACAAACTGATAAAACAGAATAAATCATTCCTAACACAATAAGCAATGAGATTATGTAGCATCATCCAGCTGTAACAGTTTTTTACACAATGTTATATTGCCATTCATTGAGTTTTCTGAATATTTAAAAATCAAATAATGAAGATTGGCAAGAAGGGAAAATAGAAGCAGAGGCAGAAGTTTGCTTGGGGGAAAAAACACAAAATCAGGAAAAAATGGAAAAATGGAAATTGGGATGTTTGAGGAGAGCTGAGTCAGACTCTGAAGAACAGAGAGCAACTGGGACAATAGGCTGGGACACAAAGATGCTGGTTCAATTCCAGGCTCAGCCACAAACTCTGCAGCAAGCCCTATGATTTACTTCAACAGCTTCAACAAGCTAGTGGTGAAAGGGTACAAAAACCTTCCATCTCAGGGAAGGACTAGTTATGACCATGAGGCAGAAAGTGTGTAATCACAGTAAGGTTTGCCAAAGCTCAGGTTTTATGCTTTGCTGCAGAACCACACTAAATTGTGGTTCTCTTCCTGGGACTTGAGCTAATATACCTGTCCTGTGATATACTCCACCATGTGAAAGTAAAGCCACGTAATGAACCATTCACTCAAGTAATTTTAAAAGTAGAATATACTTTGTATCTCTCAAAGGGAGAAGAAAAATCAACCCATGAGTAAATATGCTCCACACTGTAAATGCACAATTGCTTTTGCTTTTGGCAGTAAATAAACAAAAATGGTTTAATAGTTCATTTACCTTCTGATATTTCAGTCCTTTGTATTTCATACACCATGGTACTCAAAAAAAGGAAATTCAAAAGTTGTTTTAGACAGGAGGACACAGGAGTGCACCACAATTCCCAGGGGTGGGCATGCCCTTTCACCACATCCTTACTGTGTTCTTCAGTAGGACCAGCCTGAGCACAGTTTTCCTCACCATCATACCACACCCTGGCCTCCTCAGGAGGTAGTGCATGACAAGAGCCGTGCTGTTGTCACTGTACACAGGAACTGGGACCAGCTGAGCTGCAGCCAGTGTGCTTCACTGCTGCCCCTTTCACTGCCACAATCTCAGTGCTGGGGCGCTGGGTACAGAACTGGGTTCTGACACGGCTGGACAATGTCAAAAAAGCAATTACAAGCTTTAATTACATTTTAAACTTGAGGAAACCACTTAAAAGTTCATAGGCAGCCTCTTCGCTTTGATTGAGAATGAACTTGGGTCTTTTCAGTAGTGTGGGAAAACACTTTTAAATATATTCCTCTCTATTGAGGCTGTTTTGCTATTATAGATTTATTTTAATTACATGGTAATATTACTAGACTAAGGATTACTTTTTACACAGTGCTGTAAATGTGTAGAGCACTGCAAGAACCATAAACCAGAGTAGTCCCAAAAGCTCTTTATTGTACAGTACAGCAAAGTGGCAAGGGCCCTGAACTTCCACTGAAATTATTGTGTAATGGAAGTTCTCATCACCTTGTAGGAAAGTAAGAATATGCACAGGCACTTAAATACACTGCCATAGGATTAAATATTGCTGTAGGAGGTAATTTCATCTAGGCCTGCCAATAGCAAGTTCACAAAGCAATATGATAAGTTGTAATTCAGGAGGCAAGAGGTGGGTTTTGGTGGGTTTTTTGACAGTTGGGTCAGTTTTGCCTTAGACATAACCAGTACATCAGCTGCTTTGTTATTCCATGTTTAGCTGAGGGCTGCTAGCATGGCTCCACTACTACCTATAAAGCCAAGGATAAGATCTCTGCAGTATAGCCAATCACAACATCAAACTCCCCAAAACTAGTGTATTTAACATCTTTAGTGCACAACCGTAATGAACTCACAAAGTAGTATCTGACAAAGATCATTTTAGACTGATGTTGTTCAGGTAAATCAAGTACTGTCTATTAACAGTGATTCCATACAAGTCTTATTTCCACCTGAATTCCACACCAAGAAGGAAGGAGAAAAAATATCTTTTCTGAAACCAATGATGATACGAGAAGACATATAAACAAATTGCTATTGTTTATTATGATAAACACAAACAGAAAACTGCCTTTGGCAAGGTGCCTCTCTGTTCTAAACAAATGTGCTTTCACATCTACCTCTGTGCTAATGGTTAAGGGGTATGGTGAGAAGGTTGGTTCCTAGAGCAGTGTTAAAGCTGGATGTCTCATGACACTGGAGTTTGGTGTAAGCTGATCCTCTTTGCAACTGGTCATACCACACTGACACAGCAGTCCAGGACAGGGCAGTGACTGGCTTTCATGCGGTTTCACAGCATTACTAGACTAGCAGTAATTACAGGCCTTTTCACTGCCCAATGCCTCTTATGTACAGGCACTGGACTTTCTGGGTCTAAAGGAACAGATCTCCCAAAGGGTGTGCTGGCACTGGCATTGTCTCACAGGGCAGTTTGGACACCCTGTGAAAAAGGTGTCATGTATATGTAGCTCTTCGATACACATTGAACATTTCAAAAAAAGGGATATAGCAACCACAAAACACAACTTCGTTATGTCTTTAGTAAGGCACAACCTAGTCTCAGGCTGACTTAAAACTTTACATGTTTTCTTTAGTTAGAGTTCTCTGTACGGAATGGACTAATACACCAAAAAAAATCCAAAAGTGACAAATGTAGTGGGGAAAACAACCGCGAATGGCACAGATATATGTGTAAGTTAAGACATAAATCTCACTTCAGCTTTGCACCCGCCAAACACAACCCAGTTACACTTGTATCTCCTGGTGCAAGCTGAAAGATTTCATATGTTAGAAGTATATCATAATACTTTTTCACCTATAATCAACTTCCATTTCCTCTTTGACAGTCACAAAATTTCATCTGGAGGAAGCACTTTAAAAATCTACTTGCTGTAACTTATATTCTTATATATGCCTTGCTTCTCTGTATTAATTTTAAAAGACTGCCTTTAATTATTTATTATTTGTTTGCATTGTGCGAACAAAGTGTAGATCTAAATTCTGTTGGTACATGATGAAATGGAAAAGAAAACAAAGAACTTTTGCTGTAAAGAATAATTCTCGAGTGATAATTATAGTAAGACCTACATCTGGGTATTTGGGATATAAACTAGACCTAACTTGGGGTCCAAAACTCCGATTCTGCAGAAATGTGGCTAGATTCCTTTTGTGTCAGACAGAACCAAACCTTTCTTTTCCAATATTTCAGAAGATCAGAAGGTTGCAGTTAGTTTTTTTCACTCATTTTTTTCATTATACAAGTGAAAATTAAAAGGCACAAGTGACCACACAGATTTAGGGGGTACAAATTAAACACAGATATGACATTGTCCTATCACTTACAGTTTACAAATTCATTCAGCTGCATTAGGAAAAGAGCTTTGTAACAAACCAATGTAACCACTAAAACTGAAAGGAGATTGAAACCCACAACATCCAGAGGATGTTACAGT
This sequence comes from Grallaria varia, assembly GCA_013396735.1. Classification (NCBI taxonomy): domain Eukaryota; kingdom Metazoa; phylum Chordata; class Aves; order Passeriformes; family Formicariidae; genus Grallaria; species Grallaria varia. The sequence goes on along the minus strand of VWZG01013007.1, from coordinate 181,905 downwards.
CAACATTAAAAGACTAATTGAAAAGAGTGAAGAAACAGGTCCCCCTCTCTACAACTACTGCCTAGGCTAATATAACCTCATGCAGATAAGAAGGTCTTCTGACTGCACAGTTCATCAGCAGATTCAGTAGACAGCAATAACTGTACGGCAGCAACAAGTCCTGGGTGCCATCCTGAAATGAATGAAAGTACAGATCCTAAACAGATTCTTACTCCTTTTCTTAGTTCTGGAAAATTGAGATACAATCCTGTAGGCCACTTTTGTGGCTGCCCATTTAAAGGTTCTCATATTCCTTGGGTAAAATACAGCCAGACCTATTAATTAAAAAAAAATAAACCAAAACCACAAGTGCAGGAGTAGGTGAGCAGGACAGTTTTGATCAAAACTCTTATTTAAAATACAGTTTTCACACCTAAACACCCTAAACTAGCTCTGCTAGGATTCAGTGGCAGGTGACCCTTTTCCAGACTGCTTCATCTACAGAAAGCTGTCACAAAAGGCTCCCACTGGATTTACAGCTACATGTGCAAAATGAGTCTGATTTTCTGCTTTGGGGAACTACACCAGTGCCCCACACACCCTGAGGCTAAACTATAACATCACCTTTTTTAATATTGTTCATTCAAATTTGTCAAAGTTTTCCATTTCAGAGATGAGGAATCCAAAGCAAAACTCAACTTTTAGGTATCGTCCTCTCACCTGTGGCAGCTGAGTCCCATTCCTAAACCAGAACACATTCCCAGGGTGATGCATTCACTACTGAGAACATTTTCTTATAAGCAGTACAGTAGCATGGGTAGGCACATCTACAATCCCTGATATAACACTACTCCCACCTTCTATTTTTCCACAATGAAATTTAGAAACGTCCAACTCTTCTGATCCCATGTAGTACAAGACGTATTGTCTTATGGTACAACTGGTGATTTTCAAAACTGTGCAGAGATAAAACAAAGAATCATTTAGAACTATTGCAGAAGGCACAACTCCTGGATGNAACATTTTCTTATAAGCAGTACAGTAGCATGGGTAGGCACATCTACAATCCCTGATATAACAGTAAGTACATATCTGCTAAAGAACCACCAATGCCTGCACCAGAATGTCTGAGAAGTATTTCTTGGTCCAGTGACCTATGCCTCTAATGAAAAGGGCACTAGTTACAGAAGATCTCAACAAAATTAGTGTACTTTTGGTTTGTAAGCACCAAAATCAAAGGCAACAATGAAGCACTGACAGAGACTCACTGTGCAGGGCGCAGCAAGTGTGCCACAGAGATCAAACCTCAGGTGCTGCTGGAACATGCTGTGCTCTTCAGCATCTCACCACCTGCTGCTATTGGCTGATTCTAGGTATCAGATGGAAATATCACACCACAGCTCACCCAAAACTGCACCCAATCTTTCACAGCAACCGACATTTATGACTTGCAGTTTGCGTCATTTATGTCTCCTAATAACAAGAGCCTGCAAATCTGCCTGCATTTGCAAAGTAACCCAAATGTCTTATCTAGAAATGCATCCTTTCTTGTGGCTCTTTTAAGACAATCTTTATTCTGGTATCTTTGTTTTTAAAAAAACATGTTTGATATCACAGATATTCTAATATTCTTTTGAGAGACATTTCGGTCATAAAGTTCGCTTCATTTTGGCAATAAATGCTAAAACACTCAAAAAATAAAACAGAAATCTGTAATTTCATTGCAAATCTAGACAACTTGATGCCCTACATTGCACAGTTTATTCTGCACATACATTTTCAAAGCTTTTGCCTTTTTGCTCTCATTTGCATTCCCAAGAGCTAGGTGTTCAGAATGGTCTTCTAGCTGAGAGGAGCAGAAATCCTCCTTTTCTGGGACAAATTGCACTTTACAAGCATAATTTACAGTTTATAAATTGAGAGTGCCATGTGTAAAGCCTGGCTCTACAGAAATAACTTTAACTAGGTAAGTCTTCCACAACTGGATGCCTGCAAACTCAACTCCTAGAGAGGGAACCTGTGTTCTAGTTTCCTGTCAACAGGATTTCTGTTTACTGTGTCAGGGACTGGGACCCAGATCTTCCTTACCCCTACTTTTATGCAATATTAATTAAGAGGAAGGCGCCAGATTAATAAAGTGGCAGGTGCAGCATAGAGAAATCACCTCCAAAAATGGTTTCAGGGCCACTTTTACATAATATTTACTGGGGACAATGCTCCTAAGAGGTGGAGTCAAGTGCTAATATTGTCTCTCCACACCAGATTCTCACAATTACATGGGATGCTACTACTGAAAATTTTACATTTACTATCAGAACTATTGAGATCCAGTCTCTTTTAAAAATTGCCTATAATACCAGGAGCTGATTAGCTAAATTACATTCCTAAATTCTTTTTGATCTCTGCACATTCAGAGGAGACAAAGGCAGATACCTAAGGGTGGGGAAGAGATTTAAGCTGAATCAGTTTTTCCCAAATGGCTCAGGTATGGTATTCACTCGCTCATAATTCATAGCAGGTATTCCAGACAGTGAACTTGCTGGTTGGTGGAGCACCACTGAGGCTCGTGCGTGACTTGACTCAGAGCACCTGCAGATCACAGGATGCAGCCATGGCTCAGCCTTTGTCCTGCCATTGTTCCCCACTCCTTTGCAGAGAGCTGTGCAAGACTCACGAGTGGAAGGCACAGCTTTGGCTTCACAGCAGTTCAGAGAAAGCCAGTCTTGTGGTGACACACTCAATCATTCCCAAACTCAGATAAGCCTTTCCCTTCTTCCCCTTGTGCAAAAAGGGAAAACCAAGCAGGTTCCTTGCACCTTTGACTCCTGGCCCCTAACCATCTGAAGGGAGGGTGCCAAGAAAACGGATCCAGGCTCTTCTTACTGGTGCCAAGCAATAGGACAAGAGGCAACGGGTAGGAACTGATGCACAGGAAGTTAATCCTGAACATGAGGAAGAACTCCTTTACTGTGCAAGTGACTGTGCACTGGAACAGGTTGGCCAGAGAGGTTGTGGAGTCTCCCTCACTGGGGATATTCAAGACCATCTGGACACAGTCCTGTGCCGTGTGCTCTAGGATGACCTTGACTGAGCAGGGAGATTGGACCAGATGACCCGCTGTGATCACTTCCAGCCTGACCCATTCTGTGATTCTGCGACTGCTGAGCACACTTATCAAATGACTCTGCATTGTGTTTTGTGGAGTGATCCATTCATTCACAGTACAGACTAGAGCTATAAATACACAATGCCATAAAAGGCTTGTGTGTAGGCCTTTCTCCTGGAAAGAAAATATGTTTTGAAGATGGTTTGGCAGATAAAAGTTTGGCAAGTTTATCTGCAACCCTAAGCAAACCACTGTTTACTAAACCTACAGGAAAGCAAAGTGATAGTCCAGTCCTTTAGAAGATACCAAGAATTCCCTTTTATAAATGAGGAGCAAAAAGCAGACACAATTAAAAAAAATCTATTTTACCCAAGACATAAATATGTATAAAAACCAACAGCCTAAAAGTATTCAAAAGACTTGAAAGATAAGACTGGGATCTGCCGTAGGCAACACCTTGCAGCACTTTACAGTTTGCTTCTAGGCTTTCTGAAAGCACTGTATGTCCGGAGGATACATTTATAAGTCCCTATTTAACAGCTTCATGTAATAGCCTTCACATAATAGCTTTCTGCAGCAATGTGGTAAGAAATTGGAAGACAAATATAATGGTGTGGAGGACTAATATGTTTAATACTTTTATACTACATAATCCTCCTTGGAAATCCATTCCTTAATTCACCTTTATGCCTTGAAACATAACTTGTAGCATTCCTATAACTCTGTGAGGTGCTGAGTATCTCCAATGAAATGTTTGGTATTGCGGTGGGCATTACTGAGGTGTTCAGTAATTAACAAGATCCAACTTCTCCAACCTCTCTCCCATGCAGATCCGTATTTAGGACAATGGTCACTAACTACAGGGATTTTCCTCAAGTATAGACCTACTTTTTTCATCTTTTTTAACACACGTATTCACAGTATTTGTCTTCTACTGCGCAATCCAAATGCCAGTCAGTAATTCACTAGAAAATCTCAGTAATATACAACTTTTGTTGTCTCCCCTGAATTGAAAAGGTGCATTTGTTAGAATGCCTTGCCTGGATGTCTGGAAGAACACCTCTCAACTTGTATGTGCTGATAGAAGGCAACTTGTTGGGCTTTTAGTAAAGTCAAAGTGAAAGCAGCCTGTCTTCCAATGAGACTGAAAGTGAGCTCCGTCACAGCAAGCAGTCTCTGTGGATGTCTGGTCAGGAGCTTTGGAGTGACCCCCAGGAAAGCCCTGTCTCTACCTCCACAAACTGAAACTCACAGTATCTGAGTGGTCACGCTGTTGTTACCCCAGAACTTCAGACAATCTTTCAGATACTGGGCTCTGGACATTGTAGAAAAGCTACAGACAGGCAGATAGACACGCAGCTGCCTTGCTGGGATCGCTTGCCAAGTAGTAGATGAACTAAATCATCTGCAGTGTGACTGAAACACTAACTTAGGGGGAATTTGCCTTTCTTTCCCTTTCTCTTACGGTGCAGCAAAAGTTGCCAAATGCTCAGGATTTATATGCAAACAGTCCTGGTCATTCTCTGGTTGCAGAGGAGAACCAACGGGAGCAAGGGCTGCATAACTGGAGCTCATTGCCCCTTTTATCAAACACAGTTCAGGCATGCTGATGGTTAGATACACACCAGAATTTCATACTGTGGTTTATATAGCTGCTAAAACTCACTAAAACAGCACACACAAATTTCCTTCTCTTCTCTCAAATCAAGAGCCCCTGACAAGAATCAGTGTTAATCCTCGTTTGCGAGATGGTTTTTATCCGTCCCGGAGACAGTTTATACTGCAGTCCAGCACTGTGAAAGCCTCGGAGACCTCTTATGTAATGTATCTCTTTCACAGCACGGTGTGTATTTCGCTTAGGCTTGCAGTGTGCATTGAAAACCCTGTCAGACTGGAACCCACAGGAGATACTGAATCAAAAAATATAGAATATAGCTTTTCGTTAGGAAAACTGCACGCTAGGCAGGAAGATTTCCTGTGTGGGGAGACAAAAGATGATGCATTCCATATTTTTCATGCACACCTTTGTAACAACACCACAGTATCTACTTCTTAGAAAAGAAAATAGTTCACTCATTTATTTCCTATGGACTTTCTAATGCAGCTTTTCTGCCTTTTTTCACAATGCAAAAGGAAATATAGAATCAGAGCTGATCAAGCCCGAAGTACAGATACAAAATCTCCCAGAATTTAAAAGATTAATTCCTGTGGGTTTGCCCAGAGCTATCAGCACAGTGAATTACCCTCTAGACCAAGTATAAATAAGGTTAGGTGTATATGAAAATCCATTTGGTTTTTTGCCTACTGAAGCTATGCTCCACCAGCATCATTTTCTTGTTTCAGCAGTCCTGAGACAGACACACTTGTCACCCAAAAATGATTCCTGACTATTATTTTCCTCGTATTTTTGCACAGAGGCCACCATTGGTTGCAGGCTTGGAAAATAAATTCTTGCAGCGGCAGATCTCCTGGGATGACTGTTACCACCCGTGCAAAGGTAGCGACTGTGTGTTGCTAAATTAGGAGTAGCTTTATTCGCTCGTACCAACAGCAGAAATGGGGGCAGGGAATGGGGAGACTCTCCAGAGCAGCTGAGTTTGGACTTAGCAGTGAATACACAGCCTTCACTGCTGACTCACTTTTTCCATTTTTAAAATAAAAACATTAGCAAAGATATTTTTAAGTGGTTACAGTGCTTTTCTGCTGCAAGCAAAGCCTTTTCATAAGTTTTAACTATCCTCAACCCTCTCAACAGTAACATACTTTTGTAATCACTCCTATTTAATAAAATCTTTTTAGCCATAAAGCCCAAGATAGTTTAAATGGAGCAGTCCTTAGTCCATAACTTATTGGTTTCTAAGGGAAAACTATTGTCCAGAGAAAGCGTAGGAGCCTGGGAGCCAGGATCCCTTGGCTCTACCCTTCATGTTTCTGCTGACATATTGTATTATGGAAAAATGAAACAGAGTCCTGGTTGCGAAATTAGGGCCTGAGCTGTACAAGCAGATTTCTGTGCCCGCTGAAGTTGAGAAAGGCTCAGAAATTCAGCCATACAGATCAAGATTCTTCAAACACAGCAGGTTTGCTTATGCTATGTATTCCAATTTTTAACAACATAAGAAGAGCAGTTGCAAAAATCTTGAGTCAAATCGCATTTTAAATTCACTTCAGGAGAACGAAAAAATATTATGGTGCTTCCAGAAGAAGGACAAGCATATGACAGGATAACACTGTAGGATTTGGGCTGTTGGGCTGTGGAGTAAGTACTCTCCAGCTAAACTAAAAAGATTTCAGCAGCAGTACTCAGAAACTCACAGGTCAAGGCCTCAGGAATACAGCAAACCTGACGATTAAGCAGCAGTGAACCACATCTGCGAGGTACAGACTCAGACAACATGGAACCTAGCGAGCACAAGAGAAATTGAGTGGCATCTTTTTTGACATTTGGGGCAAAGAGCAATTTTTCACATGCTCCACCACTCACAAGTGGTGCCCAATTAGGCAGCTAAAGAAGGCTCAGATTTTTGAAAGTGTTCTATACCCAAAAGCTTACAGCCAGACACTCAGGGCTCTGTCTTTTGTGTAAGGTACACTAAAAGATTTTGAAATCTTGTCACATATCCTAGGATTAAAGAGGGAATAAAAGTCTTTTGATACCAGCCTTTTAGTTACATGGTTGTAGGTTCAGAATTAGCATTTTCCCTTGAAAATAACTGCAAGTACAAAGCAACAGGCTTAAAAAGAAAAATACATTTTTTAAAGTCCTATTTAATGTTAAGTTTAGGAAGTCCCCACTGGGAAATCCCCATAGTTTTATGTTCTATGGTAACAATTTTGGTAAAATTCTCTTCCGTGTACTTTTTAAATTAGTATCAAGAAGGCTCACAGATTAGAACAAGTCTTGAAATTACGAACACTATTCAGCTAATTTTGAGATTTCACTTGCTCTCTTCCCCTCTTCGGTTGTGTATTTGTCTCTGTATTCTTCTGCATACTTTTTTTGTTAATTTGAGAAATTCTCAACTATTGTTTTAAATAATATCCATTTCACAGAGGGGAAGTCTATTCTTCCTATTCCTATTCCCCTCCAATTATACATTTCTATGCACAAATAGATCCTGAAGTTGCTGCACATCAGTCTGTCTCTCTATATTTTCCCCACAGTTCCCACAAGAATCTTGTATTCCTGCCTTCCATCCTGTCCCAGACTTCTCTGTGGTTGCCATGTCCTGTTTCACAGTTGCCACATTCCACCTAAAAAGTGGAAGAATTTCTCAAAACACTCAGCCAGTGATTTCAGTTTGCTCAGTACTTCCAGACTTTGCTTCCCACGTGACTGGTTTACAAATGCATTAGATGTAGTTTTGTGGCCCTCAGAATGATTAAGGTGCAGAAAACCTATACCTTCTTAAGCTCTCCGGCACATTATGTGGCTAATAGCTCAAGCCCCACCCCGGGTGTAATCTGGCAGAAATTCAGGGGCAAAACATAAAAATGAAAACAAAAATCCAGATTTGAGATTAGCTTTTCAGAAGAGAAAAAAAGAATGGTTAAAATAAAATCACAGCACATAGGCTATCAGACTCATGAAAACTAAGCTTTCACAAAGGATTTAACTCTGACCCAGCAATCTGTATTTCCAACCCTGAAGTAAACACAAAGCAACAGTTAGGACTAGTTCCCTGAAAGCAGTTCATCCCCTCTCCAAAACTCACTTCTACTCAGCTTCACAACTGTGAGCTCATCTCACCTAGTCAAACTGTGCACAGACCAGCATGATGCTCCTCTCTGCATTCAGCATGCCAGGGAGCCTAAGAGTAACACTGGTATCTGCATCCTCAGCTGCTACCCCTGAGCAGGGAAGCTCCATTGACTTGGGAAGAGCTGTGCCAAACTAGCTGAGGATTTGGGCCCAAGCAGGCACAGGAAATGAGGCTGTATAGAGAGATCAGACAGAAAACCACTTCATTTCTGGCACATCAGAGGATGGGTGCCCTGTCGATGGGAGGGAGGAAGGGGGAGAGAGAGGTTTCCCCTCTATCTCTGCTTTTATAAAGCTTCCCTAGGCCCTTTGAGAGACGATGTCTTCAGTGTTTGCAGAAAGCTCAGACCTTTGTCTGACAGCTGCAGAAGCAGAGGGTCCAAATGATTTTTTTTTAATCTGTCAGTACTGATCCAGCAACAGTAATGGCATGGCAGACACAGCTGTCTTACTTGGGTTCAAAGCCAGTATCTTTTCCTTTTTTTCCAAACACACACACAAACACACATATACTCACTGTATCTTTTGATGACAGAGGCTGACATCATCTCCTACACAGTTGTATTTACCCTCTGTCTTTCAAGACCACAGAGGTACAAAACAAACACACTATGTGAACCACTGTTAAGGGGAGGGAAGTGAGGGTTCAGATATACCCCAAGCTGCCAAACACCTTTTAGATCTTAAACTTTTTAATTCACAATAGTCACTCTTTGGAGAACTTGCTTAGTACACAGATAAATCCACATTTTCATTTTACACGGAATTACAATTAATGCTATTGCTATAGCGCTCTGATAAGTCCTTGCAGAATAAAATGGATTTGTGAGACAAATTAACTGAGCCTCTGTTTTATGATTAATTGTATAAAAGGCACTTTAACTGCACACCTCTATACCTCTATATGCGAAGAAACAGCAAAAGAGAGTCTGCAGCATGAACATGGATATATTTTAAGAAATTAATCCCTGTTATGTGATTGTATTTCTTTGTACTCTCTATTTACTTGGAAACTTTTCCTTGTAACTCTGTTTTCTACTGAACATCATACCTGCTTGCTGATCATAAAAGTGTCTCCTGAAAAGAAATATTTGCAAATTCCCACACTGAGATCTGTGCAGCAGAAAAGGCATAAGGGTTATTGATGTATTAGAAGCCATGAAAGCACCTGAGAATGGTCACATAGAAACTATGGCTTCTCCCCCTCAAAAAGCCCGCAAGGTCAATAGCCCAGCCGAAGTGCGTCTACACGATGCATGCAGCATGGGCAACAAACAGGAGAAGCTGGAAGCCACTGTGCAGCAGGAAGCATGGTGGGATGACCCACACAACTGGAAAGCTGTGATGGATGGCTATTGAGCCGGAAGGTGGGGGTGAAGAGAAGAAAAAGATTCTACATTTGCATCTAGACAGGCTGGATTGACAGGCCAAGGCCAACTATATCACATTCAAGAAAAGTTCCAGGTCCTGCCTTTGGGTCACAACAACCCCATGCAGCACTACAGGCTTGGAGAAGAGTGGCTGGAAAGCTGCCCAGTGGAAAAGGACCTGGGGGCGCTGGCTGACAGCCAGATGAACACAAGCCACCAGTGTGTCCATGTGGCCAAGAAGGCCAATGGCATCCTGGTTGTATAAACAACAGTGTGGCCCAGCAGGACTAGGGCAGTGACCATGGCCCTGTGCTCAGCACTGGGGAGGCTGCACCTCCAGTCCTGTGCTCAGCTTTGAGCCTCTCACTACAAGAAAGGCACTGAGGTGCTGGAGCGTGTTCAGAGAAGGGCAAGGAAGCTGTGAAGGACCTGGAGTGCAAGCCTTACGCAGAACAGCTGAGAGAGATGGGGTTGTTTAGCCTGGAGAAAATAAGGCTCATGGGAGACCTTATTATGCTTCACATCTACCTGAAAGGAGGTTGTAGTGAGGGGGGGTTGGGCTTTTCTCCCAAGTAATGAGCAATGAGAGGAAATGGCCTCAAGCTGAGCTAGAGGAGGCTTAGTCTGTATATTAGGAAAACTTTCTTCACCAGAAGGGTTGTCAAGCACGGGAACAGGCTGCTCAGGGAAGTGGTGGAGTCACAAACCTCAGCGGTATTTAAAGTAAGTGTAGATGAAGCACTTACGGACATGGTTTAGTTGCTCACTTAGCAGTGTTGTGTTACCAATTGGACCTGATCATCTTAAAGGTCTTTTCCAACCTAAATGATTCTATGACCCTCATGTGAGTACAACACAGCAAAATAATTCTCACAACTTTCTAAACAGAACTTCACCACTTTTCACTCTTATGCTTACATGAGACCTTTTTATTTCCATTCTGATGGAGATGAACAGACTTGATTTTAGAAGCTTGACCTGCTCACATAATAATTGATAATTCCAGGCATACTAAGAAAAGAATCACAAGAGAATACCAGATTACCTTCAAAATTTGCCAAGCTGAGAAAGGGCCAGAAAAGTCCATACACCTTACATCTTTCATATACTACACAGAGTAATGCTGCTTTCTGCTTGCAATTTCAGCCTTTAAATACAGGGGTTTGTGCATCTACATTGTGTCTCACCTGGTCTTTCTCTTTTACCTCATCATGATACTGCTAATACCTCTGTTATTCCTCTAAGGTTTCCTTTGAGGTTCATTAAACCTTCTGTTAGTATAAGGCCCACAATGCAACACAATGTCCATGGTAAACTGCTTGGGTTTGGTGCCTCTTAAAACCCCTTTTTTGTTTTCTTGTAGACTTTTTTTTTTCATTTCATCTGGTTTTGAAATGTCATTCCGGTTCTTTGACTATGTTTCTCTCAACTAGAGTGGTTTAACTAAATGAATACCCCTAGTCTGAAGTCAATTGCTGTATCATCTCCACGGGCAGTTCAGCTTAATCTCTCTGAAGGACCGTAGCCTCTCTTGTTAAAGAGACCACTCAAAGCCAAACCTTTTGATTTCAGGTGACATCTGGCTGCTGGGGAAGAACCTATGACACAGACAATTCACTATTCTGGATTCTGGTTTTGTGGGCAGAGCAGATGGGATATGGTGGATATTAGAGGTCGAAAGCTGCAAGTGCAACAAATAGATTTTATAATTAATAGACATGTCACAGAAAATATTGAAACAGATGTAAGGTAAATTAATCTACACTGTACTGAAATCACACTGGGGCATTTCCCACGGATGAAAGTTTCCTCTAAATATGCCAACACTTACTTTGTTTCTTTTTCCCAGCAGCAGCAGAACTGTTTTGCAGCTTGTAGAATAACCTTTCTCCTGACTTTTACCTTATGCTGTATGTTAGTCTGCTCTGACAGAAAAGTGCACAGCACACAACCAATGTTTAAGATGTAAGGAAAAAATAATCAGGAGTGGAAAGTGGTTACACATTTCAATGCCTTCTGTGTCTTTTGTCTCCATTCTCCTCTTAATGTGAAATATTTGTAGAGTTTTTATGTGCAGATTAGGGTTATACTATGATTAAACTTCATCATAATTACCAGATCTTCAGCCAAAAAAAAAAAAAAAAAAGACGTGTCACGTTTTTCGTAAAATGCAGTCACAGGTCCAATTCAGATTTTTGTGGCACAAAAAAAAAAGGTAAAAAGGATAAAATGTACATTAATGCACATTAGTTCTCTATTACTTCATACAGCAAAGATGGAATTTCCTACATGTGAAGGCAAATGTCAGCTGCTTAAAATGCACTGCCAGCTTTGGGCATGGCAATAGAGAGCACTTTCCACTACAGGCCTTTTTTTTTAAACCCCCAAAAAATTTGTTGTGTGTATGGATATACATTAAATATAGAAATGCAGATATCAGGACAGTCACATTAATTTCTATCACAGACTAATAAGGCATGGAGAAACAGTCACACAGTTTCTTCAAAAGATTATCACAGAGTTGTTAAAGTCTCAGTAACCACACTTTTCATCATCAAGAATAGATTTAGACATTTTTAAGATCTGTATTGATTTGGCTGACAGTAATTGACTCTGAATTACTACGTCTATATTTAGAAATCTCTGTACACACAGTTTACTGCCCCAGGAATCACACTCAGTTATTCATACATTGTTTCCCGAAGTGATGGGTTGCACTGCTAGGATTCATCATATAAAGTCACCAATGAAAGTTTTCATTGTGCTTCTCATTGCCCTTAAAAAGCAAGCCTTGAAACCAAAGATACTTCTGATGTCTTGGGAAGAAGAAATTAATACATATGCAGACTAGATACACAGATGATGTACTTTCTACATTTCAGTTTGTTTTAATGATAATGATACTGAAGGGTAACTTGCTGTTTGCAAATAAATTTTTTGCAAACAAAAGATCCACTTTCTGAGACCTGTCTGGCTTACAAGTAAACCTAAGAATGACAGAAAAACTTCTTTTTCAGTTAGAAAAAAGACTCACAGACTGAAGAACAGGGCACAAGAAATAGAATTACAGTGGGCAAATGAAGTCAGCCAAGATTTCAAAAGTCTGAAAGAGCTTAAAACAAAATCAGACAGAATGATTCTCTATCCCTTATTTTAAGAACATTTTCTTATTTTATTAATTTTTTGTCTGTCTTTAAAGTTAAAAATAAAATACAACATTAAGCAACCTTATTTTCAGTGTAGAATTTCACTGCAGGGTCTTATTAACAAACACTAAAACTGAAAAATAAAAAAATATTTTTAAAAAATTATCTGCATTAATACAATAACTTATGCAAAAGAAATAAAACCAAATTGCCTATTCTGTTAATTCAAAATTTACTCTTTATATCTTGATGTTACCCCAGACTTCTGGCTTTTACATCTAGGTACAGAAATAACATATAAGGAGAGAGAGCAAACCTCTGTAAAAGTTTCATTTCCCCTCCTCCCAAAGAACTGTTGTGAAATTCATTTAAATGTACTTGTTCTCCGACAGTTAACACTTTTGCAGTAGCTTAAATCCAAATATTCTAAATTACTGTATGAACTAATTTTAGAAATGCCACTGAAAAATCAAAAGAAGTGTGAAATAAATTTTTAGAATAGAATTTCTAGTCTGCCTTAAAATTGGCTTAAACAGGATTTTCCTGTATGCTTAATCCTGCATACCTTCTATGGGAAAGGTTCTGCATGGTGTCTAGAGCCTACTGGTCTAACACAATACTGAAAATACAGAGCAAAGTGATCAGGCCCAAAGGTTGACTTTAAATAGGAATTTTTACCTTGTTGCATTCCTTTCACAGCTCATAGACAGGCTAGTGACTTTAATCATTACATTCCCACGAACACCAAATCCCTAAAAAGATAACTTCTTTCCAGAGTGATTTGGAAGATCATTTCACATAGGTCAATAAAGACACATATTTGCCACATGGCTGCTGTTTATGCAGAAGTTTCTCAGTTGTTCACAACAGTGAACTCTCAGGTTAAAGTATCAGAAAAAAGGAAAAAAAGTCAGTCAGGACAAAATTTCTCCTTTTTTCAAAAATGTTACATTATACAAGAGCTAAGTGCTACTAAAGCAATGTGTCACAGTTTATTGATATATATTATTTATATATTTGACCATGTAGAACTCTTAAACCACAGTTACTGAAAGAATACTAGAATATTTTCCAGCATCTGACTATTATGAGAAGATACAAAATTGCAGGATTTAATTTCTACATGAAGGGAGCTGGAGGTGATGGGGAGTGTTTCGGTGGTTTTTAAAATGTGCAAAGGATTTTATAGTTCAGTCTGAACTTGGATGTTTTCTTGTCCTCACAGATAATCACAGAAAATAAAGCTAATTCTTGAAGAAGAGGTAGGTGAACACCATTCCTCATTTAATTTTATACATTCTTGGCCATTGAAATACCAATGACTTTATTTCCTTCCTGCAACTATTCCAATTACATCTGATATTCATGTTTTCCCCAATAACACAGTTCCTGCTCTTCAACTTTTGATAATGCTTTTCACAGATTTTCTGGAATTCCTGGATTACTTTGTAAGGTCAGGCATTTCTTTAATTATTGTTTGTGCCACTTACTGCCAACCAAACTCCAAAATTTACATAAATTGCTTGATTAAAAAAAAAAATTCTGCAATTATTTAAGTAGCTATCTAAAAAACAAATCAAAAAACTTAACACTCAGATATGAACTTTAGCAAATGACATTTCCACAGTATGATTCAGCAATTCTAACAAAGCTGACTCTTCATGAAATCATAAAACTATACATGGAGGTTTGAAAATGAATACACAAATCACTCCTGTCAAGAGTCATTCACTAAGTAATTATGTACCGTTCACCTTTAAATCTCTGTTCTCTCAGTTTTGTACCACTTTTGAAATGATTGATGTCTTTTCCTATCCAAACAGGACAGTGGAAAGAACATTTTCCTCATTTAAATAGATTCAAGCAGACCATAGAAATGCCCTGAATATTGATTAGGTTAGGAGTCAGCTTGAAATTAAAATGAAATTCAGCTGTAACTGTAGAGTTCCATAGCACAACTTAAAAGAGTAAAGATAAGTTAAATGTATTAAGATTGAAAATACAATTTTTAAAAGAAACTGGAACTAATAATAGCTGAATCAAGCATATTTCTCAAAAACTTTTAGGCAAAAAAACTGTGTTTGCACGATGCCGTACTGAGATAGCATTAAATAAAGACCAGTATACTCTTCATTACACCCTATGGCCTTCATAGGAAATTACAAGCTAGTATGGAATATGTAGTAGCACCTCAATGTTCACCACATCAGACCGGACGAATGATGCCATGCAGCACTCCAATAAATCACAATTAACCAGCACTGTTTAAAATTAGATTTTCCATGAGTAATCCACATAGCAATTTTTTTTTCACGTCACGATTCTACTGAAGAGATTTTAATCTCCATGCAGATTCTTCACAATTCACAGTCACAAACTAGGTCCTTCGTGTTGCCAACTAAAGAAACAAAGAAGGGTGACAATAAGATCTTCTCTCAGCTTGGGTCTGTCAGAATCGCACAGTCTTTTCCTACCCTACGCCTCTCAAAAAATCCCTCTAGGTATCCATTTGACTGAGTGCAAATATTATCAAAGCACATTAACTCAAACCAGCTTCAGGATCAGCAGTCAGCTGGAGGAGAGAAAGCACCAGGTTTGAGCGCTGCCATTTCCCCACATTCCAGATGGACGAAATGTTAGAAAGTCCCAATGGCACAGCTCTTGATTTGAGGTCATTTTCAAAAGCTGCACAATTTAGCTTGCCATGTTGGGACTGCCAGAACTGAAAAGCTTCAAAAATCAGATCCCAGGAAAACCCTGCTCTTGTCACTGACTGTCAGTGGAGGGCCGGCCCCACAGACACCTGCTGCCCATCCAGAATAGGCAGCTGGGGGCTACTGGGGCACCCCCAGCCCTGGGAACCAGACATCTCCCTGGGGATGGGGACAGACTAAGGCCAGGCTAGAATCACAGAATCAGTTAGGTTGGAAAAGACCTCTGAGACCATCGATTCCAACCTGTGACCTAACACCAACTTGTCAACTAGACAATGGCACTGAGTGCCACGTCCAGTCTCCGTAAACACCTCCAGGGACGGTGACTCTACCACCTCCCTGGTTAGTCCATTCCAAAGTCTGATCACCCTTTCTATGAGGAAATTCTTCCTAATGTCTAGCCTAAACCTCCTCTGGCACAGCTTAAGGATGTAGACCTGTGGGTGGGCATGACTTGGCAGCACCCATTGCCAGCAGAACCGTGGGAAGCTGGAGATGAGTCTGTGTCTGGGCAGGGTCTGATGGTCCTGGGGCTGAGGTGGGGCACTGGACTGTAGGCAGGTTGGGGGCATGGTAGGAACACTGGGACCTCTTGGTGCTACAGGGCACTGGGATAGGAGTCCTGAAAAAAAATATTATTTGAGTGGAAGAGTCACCTAGACAGGCCTTTAGAAACAAGTAGACTTTTTTTTCTAGCAATATTCCTGATTTCTGGTCTTTTGGTGACTTAACCTTTTGTTGTGACTCAGCTCTCCAATCTATAAAGTGAGCATAGCAATATCTATTTTTGAAGAAACTTGACACCCTTGGTCATCCTGTTCTCAAAGCACTAAATATTACTACATTGCAGAGAGGCAAAAAAATTGGTTTATCTTATTCTGGCTAGTTGCATCTTTCATCAGAGATGTATTGAAGAGGAAGAAAGAGGAAATACATTTTGTTGCTCTTCCTTCTCCCTCTCACAAAATTAATACATTTACAGGTGCTGTTGAAATATAATTTACATCTTTTAACCTCCATCTGTGTCATTTGCAGGAGTTATGACAACACTTCAGTGATCCTCTACTCCCATTCCCATGGAAACTGCCATCAAACTGCCAAAAACGGGACAGAATGCTTTAAACTAATCACTCTGCAATGGAGGAAGGCCTTTTTTTTTTCTACACCCATTTCCATGGGATCAGAAGCCATTGCTGGTTGCCTAATTGTTTAAAATCTTGTCAAGTGCACAGGCAAGTGCTCAGCCTTTTTAATTGTGACTTTTCATCTTCTATCAGGCTTCTAAAGCAGAATTTGGGAGCCTGATTTTTCTCCTATCCCACTAGTTGTCAGCCACCAAAAACTCATGAACTCATCGAGTTTCACCAGTTTGAAAACAGCATGGAAGAAATTCCATCATTTAATTTTGGAAGAAAGTTTTCAGAGGCATGAATGAAAGAGAGGACATATATTATTTTTATTCCACAAGGTACCTCATCACCACTGTGAAAGAAAGAATTCTTGGGCCGGTACTGTCTGCCAGCACAGAAAAAGGGTATGTATCGGAGGTGGAGACTGCAGTCACAATGATCTGATAGACTTCCTTTGGGAATTTTTGTTCTCAGGTATGCCACCATTACATTAATTTCCTAATCTGAAAAAAAAAATGGAATATCAGGTTCCACTGAGAAGAAGTGAGAAATAATACCAAAAGGTAACTCTTATGGCTGCTGGGAATTCAGAAGGCATATTTTGTTATGGGGTTCCTTAAATAAGTACTACAAGGCAAGTCTGTTATTTCTAGGTTTATAGATTACCCCCGTGCTATGAAATCTCCTTTTGCATAAACTACACATATTAATTTTCATATGAGTAACACATTCAGATTTTGTCCTAAAGCGCTAGATTTCAAACCAATCTGTTAAAATTACATATGTATGCCCATGTTGAATGTATACGACTGGATATGTCGCTGCTGAGGTTAGAGCATCAGGTTCTGCAATAAATCCAATCAATTAAACTGCTAAAGGCACAAATTATCATTAATTCAGACATTACTAGCTTTGCAGTGGAGCACAAAAAAATTTCCAACTACACCCCAGTGTTTTGCAAAGAAAATACTCTAGGAAAAAAGATGTTCAATATACAATAAAAGCTTTTAAAATTTGAAGTTATTTGGAACCTCTACAGTCCTGTATTCAGAATTATGACAAAGCATAACATACCTATTAAAACATTTGATTACTCATGAACAGGTCTGTAGAGATGCAGCCAACTACATGGGTTCCCCCCATCATAAGATTGTACTGTCTTTTATTCCAAATGCACAAAAAGTAGGACTTGAAAGTAATAAGTATGTGACTAAGTAAATGTCAAGAGAAGGAAAAAAAAAAAAAGAGGAAAATGCATCCTCTCCTCCAACACTATTGCAGACTTACATCCTGCAGGTTCCTGGAAGGACACAGTAATTAGAGACTGAATTTTTCAGAAGCACTAAATATGCCTTAGTAAAACCAGCTCCAGTCATTAAAAATCTACGCAGCTTAAGGGGATGGAAAGAAGAATGAGACCAAAGTGTTTTAAATGGTCAATAAAATTTTGAACTTAATGAAAATGTGACAGTTTTGTTGAACAGAGCTTTAATCTTGTTGTTTAAGGGCCAGTACCTGCTCAGGTACAGAAATGAGGCAATCAGGCTGAGAACTCTGCCTGAAGCACCTTGCTTTGCGAGGTTAGTCGGATCCATTGGGCTTTACGTCAGGACACAACTTTCTCCTCTGAATCTCCTGAAACTTTTGCATTGACTGCAAGACTATCAATTAGCTTTACCACAGGACAGCTGCTATCCACACCTGAGAGCCAAAGTCATTTGAAACAGCTGATTTTGGTAACAGCTTCTTCAGAATAGTTCAGCACATTCTTATTTATCCTGGGGAGTTTAATTGTCGAGCAGTAACTCAGTTAACAAAACTCTGCTAACAATTGTTTAGCAACAAAAATCGAATTGGCTTCTCTATTGACTCTTTTGTAACAAGTTTTCTAAAGATTTGATCTTCAACAAGACCCAAAAACTGTTGTAGGAAAGCACTATTAAGAGGTTTTCAGACAAAAGCAAAAGAAGGCCAAAGAAAAGCAATCATACTTTCCTCAAACTGATGATAAATGATCAATTTTTCTGGAGCTAGATGACCACTGGCTTTATCAGGCTCTTTACCCTCAAGCCTTTTCTGGCATTTTTTACAAAGACTTCATACCTTTATTCAGCTTCCTCTTATATTCAAAAACCAATATCTCACTCTTTAAAAAACACTCCTTTTTTTCCTGGGAAGTGCACAGGAGCTGAAATAAACTTACACTCCTGACTTATAACTCAGCTTTCCTCTGGATATTGTTTGGTTAGCCTAGAAAATTCCACACATACCAATTCTGATATACAAACTGCACAACAAAAAGTAATGCAATAATTTTGCCTGACAATTTATCTGGAAAGGAAAAACAGAAGAGCCTTAAAATCCACTAGCCAGTATTAAAGTGGGGTGAATTCTATAACATTTCCTTTTTTGTTATTCTACACTATATTTCTGTCACTCTGGGAAAGGTGATACAGAATTAGAATTTTGCTTTGGGACTTAGTGTCAGAGGTTTTGGTCTTTATATTTCTTGTTACTCCTCTGTATCTTCCTAGCAAGAATGTTGGTATTGTTTGCAGAAGTAATTTTTCTGAGTCTCACCGCCATGGGTCTAGATATTGTTTTTATTAATGAGTAATCACTATGTATCAGTCTTGCTCATTTGTTCCATCTAGGAGATAATTCTTGTTCTCAGATGTCATTGGTTTGAATAGGGGTCTCCTGCATACATCCAATTTTTGGTTCTTCATATTTGTGGGGTTTTGTTTTGCTTTAGTACTTTTAAAAAAAAAAAAAAAAAAGCTCTGGAAAAATAAGTCGCATGTACGTAATGATAGACTGTGTCCCGTGTCCCCATCCCCCCCAGCTGGGTTATTTTGGGTCACATTTCATTTTCACATCAAGAAAAAACTGGATGAATAGTGAATGGGAAAGTATCATTATAATTGGAATCCTGCTGGTTTATGCAGGCTTGCACATCTGGAATAGGGTGGGAATAGAGAAACAGAAGAGTGGGATTCTTCTCACTAGACAAAACCAGGGAGTCTGGAAAGCACATGTTGTCTGGTTTCTTAAGTTACAGCAAAACTTAGAACTCAGAAAATGTTCAGCAACAAGCCCTTCCTCCCCACATATTTCAGCTGAGAATTGTTCCTGTTCTCTCTTTGAAGCTATACCTCTGCTGCCTCTATGAGTTACCTCCAATGAATATGTGGGCCATTCTCCTCCCTGGCAGGCCCCAGTGAACACTTAACTGAGGTGACAAAGTGATTCTTCTCCACCCAGCCTCCTAGTTACAGATTAACAGGAACTGCCCTGGTACCATACAGCAATTTAGACAGGCAAACACGTTCATTCATGTGACTGATAAAATGTGTTTGCTTTGTGCTAAAGAATCTATAAAAGCCTTTTCTAACACTGTATTGAAAAAGTCATGGAGGTTTCATTAGTGGTAAACAACTTCAGTGCCTTATCTGGGTCACTGTGGTGTTACACACATGGGTCTATGCCCAGCGGCCTTTACAGCTCTTTGGAGGCTTCATCTTGAACTCCAGCTGAGCCCCCAGGCAGGGAAAGAGCAGGGGCATGGCATGGCTTGTCTCCATAACCGGGAAAATTACCACTCGGTCTCACAGAGAGGAGTGGCACATTGAGCCCAAGAATGCAGGTCTGCAGTCACTCCACAGAGGTGCCAAAGAGCTCCAAAGCATGCAGCCAAACCATTTGTACACAGAAGTCCAGAAGAGCGGCAATGCACGCTGTCTGCTAAAGATATGCTACAAGAACCAACAAGGTTACATTAGTGTGTATAAAAGACAGTGACAGTGTGGTGATATACTGGGGGGAAGTATCACATAACCCAAGCACTTTGATTTTTATTACCATTATTTTGTCATCTCCGTCTTATTTAGCTCTCCATGTATACTTCCCTATCCATCATACAGCATAATTACATTCAATGAATGAGCTCTCAAGTTACATTACAAAAAAGAAACTCATTCTTAGAAGTTTCTCAACTGAGTCGTAAGCAATTAAAGCCATCTCTGAGTGCTTCATTTAATTTTCTTCAATGGAAGAAGTCTTAGAAGTAGGTAAAAGTAATTTCCTTTTTGGAAAGTCCGTGAATTCATATTACGGCATATGAATAATGCATTGTTCTATTTAAAACATCTGAAGAGTCACTACAGTCTGCTGAAAGCTGGACCTACTGGCAACAAAAAGCAGGGGACTCAAGTTCTGCAAATAAGTCAAGCACGAGTAAAGTGGTGCTGAGGAACCATGGGGTTGTCCCATCTGTGATACACAGGGGGCCTATAGAAGAGGGGCCTTGCCTTGTTCCAAGCACAAAGTTGGCTGGAGAGATGTTAAAAGAAAATAAGTTAATAAAACACTCTACTTCATATAGGGCAAGTTATTCATGCCTCTCAGGCACTCGACCATGAGCAAGGTCCAGATATTTCCCACTGAGAATAGAACACTGGTGAAAATAACACTTCTCTCAGTGTTAGTGTCGCTGAAGCAGCATATTCATCATAGTCAGCGCTGCCAGTTTTTATAACTAACCCTTTCTGACCCATTTTATAACTAACCACTACCATTTTATAAGTTTTTCAGATCTTAGCGGACACATCAGGTATATTAATTTTGCAGCTGCAATTCTGACCGCATAGTTCTACCACCCTTGATGTCATTTTGTCTTTGTTGGGTTTAGTAAGCTCTACTAAAAGGTCCACCTTAAATATGTGGTCAGGAGACTGCATCAATTGGTGCACAGGTGTGTTTAGGACTGCAAATCATTTTGGGACCTTTAATTTCTGAGAAACAGTGTACTTGTTTAAAAAAAATACAGGTATAATAGCAAAATTCTCATTCTGAATAATGTTTGCATAATCAGGACCGACACTTCGGTATTTTTCTGCTCTGGCTAATCTCAGTGCCTTCTGCAAAAAAATAAAAGAGATTCTCCGCGATTTCTATTGGCTGCCTGGACAAAAGGGTCTTTGTTGACTGCAGGACCAAAAGCATTACCTACAGTAAAGGTTTGGGCTGAAGGTGTGCTACTGATAGGTTTGTATGCACTATCATTACTATATGTTATTCATGTTCCTGGCTTGCATCCCATTTTGTGGCACAGTAAAGTAAACGACTCCTCAAGAAAGCTGTTGAGCAGGAAAGAACCTGCTACATAATACACAGATTGCAACAGATGATTGCTACTTCAGACAATAAAAATCTTGTTATTTTTAATAGCTGGGAGAATGTATGCTTCTTGGACTACATAATATACTGTAATGACTCACAAGCTATTTTTGAATACTACAATAGCACCTTAATTTACTTCAGATCCACCTAAACAGGTTAATATATTAAAAAATATGACCACTTTCACCAAAAAAAACCACACAGCAAAAAAAAAATAATTTCTATCATGGTTATAGTGGGGCTCATCTTATTTAGCCTTAACTAACTAAAACATGAACAAACATAATCAAATGGATACTCCTGTGATGAGATGAACAGCTTTGGAAGAAGACCCATTATTTTGCCTCAATTTTAGAAGGAGACAAAGCAATGTTTCATATAGGTACAACTTTTAAACAGTTAAAATACATGTGATTAATTCAGTCCTTATTGGTGTTTTTGTTTCATTGCTAAGTACTTACCATAGTTGAAGAAAAATACCATTGAGAATGAGAAAAAGAGGCAGAAGATGTGTCTTTGTTAAAGAGGAATTTATTTCATGGTGTAGGGACAAACAAATTAAATTTAAGCTACTTCTGCCACCATTATTTGCCTAAATCCTCCTTTACCAAAAGAATAGCCCTATTGAGGTATCACTGGTATTAGCTAAGGGGTTAGGTAAATAGAGCTGGCAGAGGTGACAGGATATAACACTATTCTTTTTTCAAAAACCATATGAATGTGATTCCTTTCATGCTCTCCTTCCAGTCAAATGTCAAAAACAAGACAAAGATTTAAAAATCTTATCCCCTCTCTCATGATTTGAAAAATAGCCAATCTTGCATGTGGTCAATAAAAATCAAGCCATGTGCATTAGATCATTTCAAGACCAAAACAAAAAGAGTACTTGAATCTCTAGCATGAATTTTACTCACTGAATTCCTAATAGATATCCTGGAACATTATCGTGCTATTTATTGTCTTCTTGTAGTTTTGGCAACTTCACTTCTGCAATATTGCAGTTCTAAGAATACAAGAAATTGTTTATTCTTTAGTATTAATCCCTAAAATGAGATGATGGCAACTTCCAGATGCCAGCCCGATGTATGTCTGGAAAATAATGTGCCTCTTGGGGCCCATAATTAACCCGTGTTTTACAAGATGTGACCCAATGACTCAGCAGAACCTTCTTTGACTTAGAACAAAAGACATTGCACTTCATTTAAGGACACAAACTAATAATTCAGAAATAGAACCAAGACTGGATCCATCAATATCATCCTCTATATTGATATTTCCCTTAGCAGTCAAGGGATTTTTTAATTCTATTTGGGGACATTTTCTGAAGAGGAAGGAGGAAGAGCAAAAAAGCAGAGAAGGGGTAGGAGGTTTTTAGTTTTACTATGAGCTTTGGCATGGAGAACTTTGAGCTAGGATGTAAGTTTTGATTTTTTTTTTTTAAATCATAAGCATAATTAACAAAGTAGTTATAACAAATTGAAGAAAAGGCTGACAACTGACATGGAAGCTCCAATCTGTCTGCTTCCATCAGATGGACTGCATGAACAAAAAAATTACTCTAATTCCTAATTTCACTTTCTTTCATTGTTGCCTCCAGCAGCACCTCAGGTGTGCTGTGAGAACCAATGAATTCTTTGTGCTGTATTAAAACCTGCTGCAACTATGAGGCATTATTATAAGAGTACTGAGTTGAATGTACAACATGCCCTGTTGAATATCAGACTGCATTACATCTTCACAATGCCAAGAACATGCACCCAATAAGAGAAAAGATAACACAGAGTCTGCTACAGATCAGAGAGGTACATTACCCATGCAAAAATGATATTTTACTATGAGTGCAGTCTGATGTGCAATTTCATACCTTTCTTCCAACCTCTAGAGATATTTCAAAGGTCTAATAACTTGAAGGTTTTGGGGAGTATATGAGGAATGTAATGATGAGTTTTCTAATGAGTACCTTCTTTTTTTCTAGCCCATTGTACTGTATCCTAGTATATGTTATAAGAGAAATGGTCTCGGTGTATGCTTTCTGGCTTCCTCCACCATGATGTCAGCCAGCCACCCTTAGGTAATCATCTCCACGGTAAACCAGACATAGATGGTTTCTACATGGAGGCAGATGAGGAACTTTCTTGCCTTGCCTCCCATTCCACCACCTGGCTCAGAAATGTGATAACAAGCAGCCAGGGATACAGTCACATCTGAAATTGCCACAGCCATTTTTTTTCTACCATTAATATTTATGATTGAAGTGTAATCAAAACATGGATAGGCTCAGGAGAAGTAGAAAGCAACGTTAAAGCAAAAGTAGTTCCCATCCTGACATTAAGATGCTGGTCTGAAATTTTGATTTAACAACACCTTTCAAATTTTTTAGCATGATCCTACGTGAATCATTCAGTCTATGCATTGGATTTTTACCTGCAAAAACAATGTAAAAAGCACTCCTTTTGATTCCCACTGTTTTTTTACTGTTCTTTTATACTGCCAGCCCTTCG
This sequence comes from Grallaria varia, assembly GCA_013396735.1. Taxonomy (NCBI): domain Eukaryota; kingdom Metazoa; phylum Chordata; class Aves; order Passeriformes; family Formicariidae; genus Grallaria; species Grallaria varia. The sequence continues at coordinate 158,016 of VWZG01013007.1, read as the reverse complement.
AGGAAAGCACCATCATATTCTCCTTGCAAGAGCTACACTGTATTGAAGAGTAAATACAGTTCAAGTAGATGTTAATTTGGAAGCACCTTAGATCCTAAACTTGGGCAGGATAAGTTGAAAGCGCTCAGCAGAAAACAACTGCCTGAGTTTCCATCTCAGATTTTGAGCAGGAGCTTAGGTCTACTGCAAGAACCAGAGTTCAGAGCACACTCCACAGCACTCAGCTTTACGATCGTACCTACATGAGCTACAGTCAAGGTTTAATTGGTACTCTAGGCAATAATCTTACATGAGGTCATAGCACAACGTATATCTGACGCAACACAGAAAGCTGAAGATGAATGTGGAAACACAGGATGCAAAAAGTGTAGCAATGGCATAAATTATCTAGTAAGATTAAGTCTACATTTATAGCCTGTCAGCATTCCACTGGTCACATAACAAGGAAGGACAATTTAGGAATGCTGTTGGCATTCACAAAGCCATTTGTAGTTCTGGGCACATATTTTATTGGAGCTAAGAAACAAAGTTACATTGCAGCAAAGCCTCAAGAGAACATAATGAACAAATAGGGTGGCAGGAGCAAGAGTGAAATACAACATTTAACACTCTTTTGATAGTCTGAGCACTCGTAAGGAAAACAGAACTTAGCCACGAAAGCAATTAAAGTTTCAAGCCAAATCCTCTGTGGGCATAAATCAGTTGCACTATTTTATACAAGGTGAAGAGCTGGTCTTGAAATGAATTCACCCTGCTGCTGTGTTATCAAAGAGCTACTATTCACCCCTCTTGCTCACCAGTGCTTGAAAGGAAGCATCCCATGAAGTATATGCCAGAATCCACACGATATATCTCACTGCATTTCCTCATCCTATCCCCTCTGCTGATGACCTCTGGACCCTTTCTTTTGAGTCCTCTGTGTTCTGATATCCCCACTGCACAAACATGGTTACCTATTTCCTACAGAAATAAACTTTGCTCAGTAACCATGGACATAGTTTATCCAGTCAGGAAAACACACAAAACAACTGTCCATTGTGAAAAAAATGAAAACGCTCCTGTTCCCATTCAGTGACCCCATTCCCACTGACACCAGAGCGGCAATTTTTCTTATCTGAGGAAACATGACCACATGGGAGAAGATTACATGCTGGAATATTGCAGTCACATTGAGCAATACCTTTCTTTTCCTCCCCTGTAATCACAGTACTGAAGGATAGATCTGACAGGATTTTATTGACACAGACTTTTTATAGATCCAGTTAAAAGGTCCCCAGACACTCATTCAGCTTCCTGTACATATAGTACAAAAGCACTGCAGAATCATTGTTAATGCAAATATATTTTACTGGGAAAAGGCAGGAGAGGAGAGAGGGGAATTCCAAAAGACTTTAACAGACATGACTTTAGTGCGGCACACTACCTGTGTTAGTTTGCCATAACCAAACAGAAATACTTTCTCTTATCATTAAGGGAATTGTAAGACATGGGCTCAGTTCTTACCCTGCATCTATCTGATTGAACTTTGGCATATGTCTCCCTCACCTCATTTCCCTATCTCAACAATAAAGACTGGTTCCTTCACTTCATCTATCTTGTCAAATTAGACATGTACATGAACCCTTTCACCCTACATAATGTGGTTGGAATAATGTAAGAGAGCCCTAAAAGCCTCATCCAGCCACAAAAAGATCCCTGCAGTGAAACACAGAAGCCACTAAGCTACTTACAGAAGTAACACACTACATCACATAACAGCTGGATCTCAATTGAGCCTCCCAAAATACATAGATTAATTATAACTTTAATTTTATGTGCTTTGAGATCCTTAGCTGAAGAATCTAGACAACTATCACAGTAATAGCACCAACACTAGTTAAAAGCGGAAAATAATTGCTTCTTTAGCCTCTTGTTTTCACACATTTAACCACTTTTGAAACTGATTTTTTCCTTGCTCCAACGTAAAAACAAAACACAACACCAGTGCATCTTGCTAATATGTGAGCCAGTTCCCAACAGCTTTTGTGCTATGGAACAGTGGGAAACAAATATATGCACACACTTTTCCCATTGTAATGAAATTCTAACCGTCCTTATTTTTGAATAGGGCAACAGCAAAAACAGCTGAAGTTTGAAATGTGACACTCAGCACACACATTGTCCTTAATAAGAAGTACATGGTGTGCTGGGTTTGAGGAAGACACGAGTTTTGCTTTTTTTTTTTTTTTTCAGTACTAATTGACTGGAAAAAATCCCTTCCAATTTTAACAGAGCCTAATAAAGCCGTGCCTTTTTGACATCACAACAGTTACCTTTGCCCAGATTGACAAGCTTATGGGCTGCTGAAAAGATTTGTGTGAGAGAAATGTTCATACATAGATAACATCATACTGTCTGATTCATAAAGTGACAGAAAACTGAGTAAAATAACCTAAAAAAGGTCACTGATCCACAACAGACCAAAGACTGGCTTTGGCAGGTCAGACTTAACTCAGTCTAAATCTCAGATGAAGTCAGAACACCCATTTCTTCTGGAAAAACTTGTGATCATCTGTGTACTTCAGTACACCCTGAATTGCCCTTGCACTGAGCCAAAGGCCTTCCTTCCCCTTTTCCAGTCACCAAAGATTTTGGCATTGTGTTTCTGGATGTCCCGCCTCCTTTTTAAGTAAATTTAAGATCCCTTTCCTGCTATGCCATGTGGAGTAGGAAATGCTGGTTTTTGCTAGATACTGCTGCTATCACCTTCACCTGCCTACAGAGTGCAACTCTCCTGCAAGACAGATAAGAGTTCCACAGTACTCTTTAACCTATTTATGGCCATATTTATGCCTTCATCTCTGTAATCACTATAAGGTCACATCTGTAGTGTACGAAGACTGATGGTTCTCACTGTGAGAGTGGTCCCAGAGGAATCTCCTTATTCTCTGGATCCAGGATTTGAAAGAGAGAACCATGACTATATGGGCTATTTACACGCAGTATATGCCACATGGACCAGCAGGACACCGAGCTATTATTAGACCAAACCACAGGCCCTGAAGATTACATATGAGACAGCATGACAAAACAATGTCATGACTTGGTCACGTGTAATCCAGGAACATGGTCACATAAATCTCTCAATTTATGGGCACCTGAAGGAAGCAGGCTGGCATAACAGATATCCAGACATAGTTTTCAGACAGGAAGAGGATAAATGTCCAGGACATGGAGGACCACAGGTCCTGACACCTATGTATCCCTAGCGAGATCAAGTGCAACTCATTTCCAAAGGCTGACAAGAGCATTCATTACAATCTAGATGTGTCAGAGCAATCAGTCCAGGTGAAAACAAGAAAGGGGACACATTTATAGGATTGCGAGTGTGTATATCACTCTTATTTAATGTTGTCTTTTAGTCATGGAAGATACTCAAGCCTACTGATGCTCCATAAATAGTTGTGACTTCCCCCTGCCACCCGGCAACCAGTCTAACAACACTTCGCAAACTCCCTGTTTCACCTGCTCCACGAAGCACCACAGTGAAGCCTCAAAGTGCATGATCTTTCACTCACAGATCTTAGTGGGTTAAGCATGCAGTTTAGCAGTTTCAAAACATTACTAATATTCATAATTAAACATTGCAACAAGCCAAACCCAGGTTCTGTCGGGGAAAAACAGACACCTCATGCGTGCTGCTATAGCTTTCCAGCTCAAATAATTATCTTGTGTCTGCCAACACAGGACACATGAGTAAGACATTGGCACTGAAGCAAATACTGAAAGATCAGTTATCAGGGTTTGCAAGCTTTTCCCAGCAACAGGAATTTTCTGTCTGTGCAGGATTTCAGCAGAAACAAGCCTCTTTAACTTCATGAAGAACAGAGAGTTTTTCAGCCTTACACAAGAGGTAACCATACAGGATTACAGTAGTGTTGCCTAGATAAAATCAAATAAATGTAGGGGTAAGTGCCCACTGCCTCTGTCTTTTACTTCTTCATTTCCCATCCTCTAGTCACTGACAGCTTTAGGTAATCATACATATGCTTTCTGCTCCCTTTTGATTACCTTAGAAACTAAGAAAGTCACGTCCAACACCATCATTTGGTCTACACCAAAGTCTTAGCATCCCCTTGCAACCCTCAATCTTAGATGTGTGGCATTGCTGTGATTCTGGGATAACAGTCCAAATCCTGATCCTTATATTGAAGTTTTCCAAATTAAGAAAAAAATATTGTTCTTGCCTGTAGATCTTCCTAAACCTTAAAGGTACTCATGAGGACTGTGTGTCAGAAAAGGATCAGGACTAGAATCTCTGAGATATGCTAGGATAACTGCATTCTTCATCTGCTGAAACATGTCATTATAAGTCACTCACTACAGCACAGACTTTAGCTGGACTACAGTTTTAAAGGCAAGAAGTGTCACAAGGCTGTGCCGGACAAGACAGAAAAAACAGCTTACTGAAATCACAGAGGTGATCTTTGATGTCTACCATTCTCAGTCTTCAGCCAATACCAGGTTGGTGGCAGATTCAGACATGTCTCAGTACCAAGCTCTTGCTGCAGCACCAAGCCTCTTCTGTTTGGGAGCTGGACCCATGGAGTCACCTGGGCTTTGCAAATCAGTATGGCATAATGTCTTTTGTTTAAAACATACACACTATCCCTTTGTTGAAAGAGAGCATTTTGATAAGGTTATATTGATAATTTCCAATTGAAAGTTCTGAGAAAGAGATATTAAAAACTATTTAAACTCTGGTGCTGCTTCTTGAAGTTAGTAGGGGATGAGGGTGCTCACCACTTTGCAGATTTCCCCTTACTGTACAGACACAACTAAAGAACAAAAGGGTGCTCACTAAATGGTTGTAAAACTTCATTGTGCCTTACAGAGTTTTCGAATAGTTTTCACAAAGGGGGATTGAGGGGAAAGTTGTTAGCTTTTGGCTGGAAAATCGTATTTCAGAACAATGCTAATCAAGCTACTAATGACTATCCCATGGACAAGCACGGCCAGCATTGTTCTTTGTAAAATATGTACCAGCATTGTTCAGAGACACTAAATGAGGATTCTTTTGGCTATAACTGACAGTGCAACATGTCATTATAACACTATTCTGATGAAGAAGGCCTAATGCTTTGGATGTTTACCTGAACATTATTCATTCCTCCTCAGTGGAAACTGAGTTATCAACGAGGCTGCTTTTTGCCAGTCTTTCTTCCTTCAAAGCAAATATACTAGACTGCAAGAACAACTTTTCAGTTCCAGCTAAATGATCAACAGGTCAGCTCTAAGTATAATAACTATAAGCTCTAAGCATAATAATATAATAAGATTTCTAAACATCCAAAAGATTCTGTTTCATGTAATAAGCTGATTTAAATGCTATTTAAACAAACTTATCCACCACTAATACCAATATTGACATTGCCCTGGATTTATAATGCATTTTCAAAGGTCATTAATATTGTCATCATCAAATATTCAGCATTTCTTCTTTGAAAGGAGAGGATTTTTGTTTTCTTATATTTGATCTGATAGTATCAAAGAGAAACATTTCAAAATTTTTTTCTGCAAACACTTTTGACTGTGTTCTAATTCAAGACAAAAGTAAACTACATATATTCTGAAACCTCAAACATCCCACCAGGCAGGAGTTTGGGTTTTTAAGCAACCTTCATCTTCTGTAAAGACAAACCATTTTGAAGGTTTCTAGGAAGATTTCTAAATATAAGTTGGCTTGTGCTACCAGGACACTTGGTGTTATGGAAATAAAATATCAAATACAAAACACTCAGGCAATTTTCCATTTGCACTCTTTTCTTCCCTTCAAGATATGGCAAATAATTCTGCTCACTTCACCATACTTATACCATACCTTCATTATGGGGCCTATTCAGCCCACGCTTATCAGAGCTGAGCATCAAAGCAGTTGTTGGGCTTCCTTTATTCACTCCAGGCACAAAGGAAGAAAACATTACTTCTCCTACAGGAAGCCCACCTTAATGTCCCTAGTGAACACCATCTAAGACACCTGGAAGGATCCCAGGAATGCTGGGGACAAACGTGCAGAAGGCCTGGAGTAGGTTGCAATGGTTGCTGTTGTGGCAGGTCTAAGTATAGATGGTGGCACCAGGTTCCTGTAGCCTCACATCAGACTGATCCTGAACACAGACATCTTTATGAAGAAAATATGATTTATTTTCACACCAGTTCTCACTCCTTAATTTAATCTCTCCTCTCTAAGAAGAGTGTTTCCAACGTGGAGTCCACTGACAGGTCACAAGAAGGGAACATACTCATTTTAACACTGAAATTCTACAATAAACCAAACCAGTGATGAGAGCTATCACAGAGCAGGGCTTCCCAGACCAGTACCTCAACATAATTGCTCTCAGTACTGTGGGTAGTGGCACTCACATCTACCTCTATTCTGATCTCTACTGTGTTTACAAGTAATCTTACTACAGTGGCAATAACATCTACAGAACCAGATTAGATATATATCAAATAATTATTTAAAGATTATGCTAAAATACATTGCAGTGCATGCAGAGGCGATAAAATCTGAATAGGACATCCTAACAAGACTTCAATAACTAATGAAACAAATCTCTAAGGAAAATAGGGTTAAATTTTGAAAATGCTTTTCCCTGTGTTTTCAGGTTGTTTAAAAATCAAATTAAAAAAATCCTGATACTTTGAATAGTTTAAACCAAAAAACAGCATGGACATCCAAGACTCATGGACATAACCAGCTGAAGACTGGGTTCACTTTCTGGTGTTTTCCTTGGAACCAGGATGAAGTTGAAAAAGCTCAGCAGCTTTGCTCAGGAAGAGAAAGGTCTGGGGGACTTAAAGCCTAATGCATTAGACATTCAATAAAGAGTTGTAACTGAGATGACCACTTGACCACAGACTTTTGGCTCACTCAACAGATGCTGGAAAAGTTATTGCAGAACTTGCAGACTCCTGCAAAAATTCTACTTTGGAAGGCAAATATCTCAGCCTGGCACAAGCTTAGAAAAATAACCAGGCCAGTACAAAAGGATGTTTACTGTATTATATTTCCCTTTTAAACGTGAACCTTTTATTAAAGTAACAGTATGTATGTGCTTTATCTAGGTTATCATTTAATCAACAAACAAGTACTGTACAACCCATCCGCCCAACTTTGGAAATATCCCAAGTTGAAGAGAATAACAGCAGTAAGGAAACATCTCAGCTTCATTATTGGTTCTGAAGTGCATCTATTGTGCGACTCATATGCTTTGCCTCTGCCACCCTTGTGAAAAGTCAGGGTGGCTACAAGAATCACTGAATCTCTCTCACACTTGCCTTTATCCACTTGGCTGTCCCACAGCCAACCCAAGGGCTGGCACACCAAGTATACTCCTGAGTGTCTAATAAGCAGAAAAGGGCATACTTATTTATAAAGCTGCTATTCTGGCTTTCAGTAGAGCAGGTAAGTCAGGTTTTGATAGCACATAAAACAAAAATATGTATGTTATGTGTTATAAGAAGCGGTTGTTCATGAAGATGAAGAGGTACCTAGTCATTAATACCACTAAGCTTTCTTTATTGAGAAAGGTAACACAAGGCAAGAGAACAGGAAAGTACATTTTGCTAAAGCAAAAGGATAATGCAAAGCCTGAAGTAAAGCTCTAATCTAAAATGCCTAAGTTGGTGTCTAAAGAGGATTATGTACATCTTATTCTGTGTTACACCAACTGGAATTTTTTTATTCAGAATGTTCTTGCTTAATTACGTGAATATAGCTCTACATGGTATTAATCAGAGGATCTCCACTGAGGCAATGGAGTTACACCAGTTGAACTGTGGTGTAGAGCCGATATTGACAACAGGGTCAAGCCTCATGTTCAAATCAGTCCACCATGAAAAGTCTTGTGTGTAATAGCAAGGGTATAGCACATTAAAAATGCATTCCAAGAAAAAATGCCAAGCTTTATTCTGTAGCTATCAAAAATTCCTTCCTCTCCTTTGCCATGTACAACTCATTGCTGGAAGAGCCTCTTTGTTCAGGCCAAGAAGGTTGGCGTACAGAAAGGGAGGTGCCCTTCCTCAACATGAGATCAATATTACTGATAGACTATTCTTTAAAGAGATCCATCTGTTTCTTATTTGGCATATTCAGAATAGTAGCTTGTTACTTTTTTACAGAATCTGTGTGATCCGAGAAAAGCAAAACCTCATGTAATGAAACAAAAAGAGAATACTTATTAAACAATCCCATCAATGCTGTACGGCTTCAAAATCCATCTCCAAAGTGGCTTCAGCCTGTTCCATTCGCAGTTGTCAAATGTCTTTGCTTCAGGGAGAAGGGGACAGAAAGTTACTTATTTCCCTTCAGTTGTCCAAAATCTGCATAGAGGTAACATCTCCTAAGTATGTAATAGATCTTCTCTTCTTGTGACTCAGTATGAAATGCTGTTCTTCTCAGCTGCATTACAAACAACAGGTTTCTTCACTCAATTTCCTAAGCTGCCCTACAAGAATTTAAGCTGAAGGCAGGAGCTGAGGTATGATGAAGTCAGGTTAGGACCAACCTGTGATACTAGTAGGTATCTTTCTTTGGATAACAACAGAGCTGACTGTGGAAGTATAGAAGACCTGCTGCCAAAGGTGGGGGAAAAAAATGTATCCCAACATAAAGACTACACCATTCTTCAGGTACTAAGTATCTGATTTCCTAACAACAGAAAGGTCTTGTGTTCAGATTGTACTATTATATATGAGATTGCTCAAAGATCTGAACAGTCAGGAGCATAATTTCTTAGTGAATGTAGCCAATATTAAAAGTTATTTGGAATCTAGTGTTTCTGTTTTACCTTAATAAAGAATTAAACCTAATTATTTACACTATTTATCAGCACTGCCCCTTCTTCTGGCTGGTACTAAAGTCAACATTGCAAAATGTTATTTGCCTTCTGCATAAATAAAGTCATTTAACTGTATTCTACAATACAACTAGATGATCTTTAAGGTCCCTTGTAACCCAACCCAAGAGCTGATTCTATTTCAATTTTTGGAATGCAAATTATCTTTTGACAATATTCATGCCTCAGTATTTATACAATATTTAATATACTATTTAAGTAAGGCAATAACAGGATGAGGTTGTAACAAACCAATTCTACTTCCGAATACAAGACAGGTATATGATCAGAATTAAGGTTTAGTACTAAGACTACACTTATGACAGGTTATTTGATGTTTAGAGGCAATATTATTTTCAACAAGGTTTCTGTGACACCTATTACTCATTTTATGCAACTGTATATTCAGGACACTGCCAGGTAGTCAGCCAAGTAGGCAATGCAGTTAAGTGCCTTTACCATTAGCCTTCAAATAATTGCCTTTTTTAAATTGCCATGTAACTGCACAGGAAGCATTCTTCTTTTTATAGAGAAATACTTATTCGATAGTCATGAAAAAAGATAGTAAAACTGATGTCAGACAGTAGCTGATGAAATTTTCCTGAGTCTGCAGATGCTCCAAACACACAATCAGAAAAGTCAAGTGATATCAGGATTCAGAAAAAAAGAATTGCCATTGAAACAAATTTTAGCAGCAGTTGAAGTGCTTCCTTTTCAGTTTCAAAATGAAAAAGCAGTTAGTCATTTTCACTGTGCTCGAAAGACACAGGAAAACAAAATCTCCTGTGCCCTGAACACAAGCTGCTTGTGCCAGACAGACAGTGGAGCACAGACCTGTCCCCTGTCACAAGCCTCCACTTCACTCCAAGTGCAAAGGTCAGCACCACAAGCCCCTGTTGCTCCCTACTCCGCTGCCAAAATATCTCCGTTGATCTTCTACAATGCACTGGTGCTCAGTCAGTCCAAAAATAACACTGGTGTTATGCTTCAAAATTGGGATTTGAAACAATGGAAAATGAACTGGTTAGCAAAAGAGTGCTACTGATTAGCACAGACAGCAAGGGATGAAATTCAGAATGCTCTGTTACAAAGAGAGCTAGTATAGGAGTAGGGTAATATTTGGTAATATATTTGGTTAATGGGCTATTCCACTAGCTGTTCTTTGTGCACTGCCAGTTTGCAATATGGGTGGAAGGAGGTCCTGGCACAAAAAATAGAAAAGACCTCTGGTTTCCGAGGCGAATGGAAGGCGAATGGAATGCATCTTTCGAAACTATTGCTTGAAAAAAAGATTCAGCGAGAAGCACCATTCCTCTGTGGGACTACAGAGAAGCGCTGATGCTTTGTAGAGACCACTGTTAATTGCTCCAGCTCAGAAGAGTGCTCTCCATAACATATCCTCCTCGGGATATACAGACAGTCTGCAATGCAGACCGTGTGTTTTCCTTCAGCATTTTAGCAATGGAGACATCTTGATCCCAGAGACAATGTTAATCAGTCTCCAGATGGGCTTTAGACTACGTGTTATAATTTCAAAGGAAAGTAAAGGAAAGAGGGAGAGAATGGGAAGGGAAAGGAAAGAGTAAAGAGAGACCTAAGGATGGAAATATATCTACAATTGCATCCTTGACACCATCGGAGCTTCAGAATGGGTTGGGCTGGAACTTCCTGTGACTGAACAATGCACTGGAAGTCCCCCTGAAGCCAGGAATCCCTACACAAGGCCCTCACCATTTTTGATGGAAAACTTGTGATATGTTATTATGTAAAGATCATATCTGCATTAGGAATTATCCATTCTTTCTCATCTGAGCCTGAAACAAGAGAGTAGAGCTATTTTCAAGCCTGAAAAGCTATGAATCTGGACTTTCCAGTACCTTCCTTCATCTGAAGTGTGTTTCGTCCCTGAGAACACAGGACAGCACATCTTCCATGAGAAGTCCTTTCCTTCTGGAGGCCAATGATGCCTCACAAGGATATACTGTTAGAAAAGGCTGTGTCTGCTGTATCTGGACACAGCAGTGGTATTTCTACAAACTGTGGACAGGGAGGGCTCCCCACAAACTTGTGTCAGCGCGCCATGAAGGACAGCGGCTCCCAGCAGCAAGAGCCCTGGTAGGGCTGGAGGGATCTCCAGCGTCTGCAGGGCAGGGCCTCACCATCAAGGGCATATCCCACCATCCCAGGCAGGAATGGGCAACCTGGGGCACTGGGGCAGCCCCAGGTACTGGCACCTCACTGGGAACAGGCACAAGCCAAGGGCAAGCCAGTCTGTGGGTCTGCAGGTGAAGTGGGAGCCCTGCCCTGCTATAGCATCGCTAGGACAGGGGCTGATGACCCCTGGGGCTGACGGGGACACTGAGACCTGCTCTGCCCCCCTGGGGCCTCTAAAGCTACAATTGTTGATGGTGACAGTGGAAGTATAGCTGAGTAAACTATGCAATGTTATCAATAAAACACATGAAAATATTAACAAAGACCAAGACTATGAGTTATTAAAGTTATTATAAATGCCAGTACTTTGTTCACAGATTACGTACCATTCATTTACTGACTAGTAGACATGATACAGTAGTGCTCAGCTGGAAGAGGGAAGTGCAAGGGCTTTATGGTTCCAGCCAGGAAGAAACCCCTTTGGTTTATTTGATAACTTTCTTACTCGACACCTATGAACCAACCCCTCTTTTCAGAGCTCTGAACACTTCAACTTGGATTTCTCTTCTCATGCAGGAAAGAAATATAAGCACTTTTGCAGCTTTTGTACAGCCCTTACCCAGCCAGTCCACCACTGGGGCCTCCTCCAGCTGCAGAGCAGTTCCTCTGGCTGCAGGGCAATTGGTACCTTAGTTTCTCCCCAGCAGAACTGATGGCTCATTCAGTCAGATCATGAAAGGAAATTATTTCTTAGGTAATGCAAATATATACTAATATTGCCATCAAAGCTGGAAAAAACCGCAAAAAACAGTTTCTTTCCTGGTATAAGAGACATTCAGACTTCTTACAGCAAAGTTTGTTTATAAACCTTCACCAAAAGCATCAGATTTTGTCCCATCAACACAACCATGGTCATCAGTTATAGGAATATAATTCGTCTTGACGGATGTAATGGAAAAAAAGCACTCAGTGTGTTAATGAAATTATTTTCTAGCATATATGTAACTGTTATCTACTTATTTACAAATTGTGAATACCATGTAAGTGAAACACAGAAACTCAAAACACAGAGAATTATTACAATCTCAAGTACTTGTAGAGAAAGAAAAAATCCTGTTGAGACCATCACAACACTCTCACTGTTTTCTTATTACACCAGTAGATAAAGACAGTTGCCCAAAATCTATGTCTTATTCTAATGCGTCAGTGAGGTAACTAAGACAATCATACCTTAGACTTCTGGAAACTATTGGAAGCCTGGGTTTAGAGTTGGGAGGGGGGACAGGCCTTTCCTAGAGGAGACATGGTCACAATTGACAATTCATCAAAACTGAAATTATTTCCAGAACAGCTTCCTGTCCTCAAAAAAAAAAAAAAAAAAAAAAAAAACNAAAACAAAAAGTCTTGGCTTTGTGGTTAAAAGCATCTCCTCCTGTTGAAATTTAATTTAGTTTATATTAAAAGGTTAAAAAAAGAAAAAAAGAGGTCAGCATTAAAATGAAATACGTTTGTTTGTTTCTGAAGTCACTCATATATTCACTGAGTCCCTTGACAGGCCTAAAATTTCAAAATCAACAGAATCCTTGTGGGACAAGAAAGCTATTTTCTCTATATCTGCACAGCAAAGAGAACATTAGCAGTTCAAGCCCTTCCCAGTTCCCTTGCAGTGCGGCTAAAAAGTTACTTTTAAGAACCCCCTTGATGAATGGAAACATAGCCTAGTTCTCTAACCTTTCATATGGTTAGAGACTTCTTAACTTTATATTATTATACTTTTTAGAAGAGAGCTACACAGCTAGACTTTAGGGAACTAAAATGGAGATGTTCTTCAACCAAAACAACCCCAAATTGTTCTTGTAGGTTCATGAAAACAAAGTATTAAACATACTCACCTATATTTGACTATGGCCATTGTATGGCAAATAGATTAGTGACTGTTGATGCTGAAACTATTACAGCAAACTAGGTTGGGGCGGGGTGGGGGGGATGGTTTAAGGATAATAAATATTTGAAAAGCCTAAGAGCAATCAGAGGCCACTCTTCTTTTTCAGCATCCATCTTTTTCAAACATCTTTTCAGAAAAGCAGAAAACACAGTAGCATGAGAAAGCTGAACTTACTTGAATCACTGCAGGTTATAAATTTATGGAACTTAAGACCAGGAAAGAGTGCTTGATAAAGCAATCTGAATGCCTCCTTATGACAAACTATCAAATTTCCTCTGGACCCTCTTAAGTTGTGCTCCCATCACTGTATCTGGCACACTGTTTGGCTAAAGCATGTCTCCCAGGCAGCCCTACAGCTGAGGGACAGTTGAGATATTTATTGAGACACAACATATGTATTCAGAACAAATTAGCCACTAAAGAAGTTTAAACACACACAGAAACAAGGATAACTAGCCACTGACTACAATCTAAAATTCATTTGAAAAAAAAAAAAATTTCCCTCTGGAATTATGCATATCCCTTCTGGACACAAAATCATCACTTTTCCCTACAATAGTTGAAAAGCTACACCATGATGTTTTTTCAGATGTTCTAGGATCAGTTAGGACATCCTAGCTGTGCTGCCAAACCCACTCGAGACTGAAAGACTATTTCTGCTCATGCCCTGCTGTTCATTCAGGTACAGCTCCACCAAGCTTTCAACTGTCTCACTATATTTAAGTTTCTGCAGTGCCCAGTGCCCCAAAACACTTGAAATCTGGAGGGGCAAGGGGAAAATGTTTTAGGTGTTTTCAACTGGAGGATTGCTATAGGAAAAAAAAAATTTATTTTAAGCCATGTGCTAGATAAACCAACACAGAAGAAAATTAAAGTTTAGCTTAGAAATGGCTGACCGTAATGAGACTTATTCTCGAATTTCCTCCATGGATTGTCTTTGATTCCATTGAGTGCATCTAGCTTATTGATTTCAGACTTCACTGATATAGATCGGGTAGGAGAGCAGCAGCATGTGTGCTTACTTGCCTATACACTCTATCATGAACTAAAGTACATTGAGCTCTTTGGAGAGGAGGAAGGGTCTTTTTAGTCCTCAGAAATACATTTCCAATATTGTAAAATTATGCCAGCAATATGACTTCTAATGGCAGAAACATGTAGAAACAGCACGGTCTGTAATTTTTTTAACACTTTGGCATAATATATCCCAAATCAGGAGATGGATTCAGATTGGTGCTATGATTATCACTACTTTTAAGGAGTTCTTTGTAATGATATTTGTGAAATTATAGACTATAGCTCTTAAATCTAGAAAGGACCACATAGAATTTTTCATAGAATATTCCATATTCTCTTCTCTGTAGTACAACCATATAATTTCACCCAGCTGTGTCTCCATTGTTTGCAGAAGCATACCATCCATCCACTCTTAGTTTGCAGACTTCAAGAAATGGGAAGCTCACTGCTCCTCTTCATAATGTCTTCCAGTGGCTAATAACTTCTTTGTTAGCCATTGAGGAGTGTAACACTAATCTGGGTGGCAATCAAAAAATACTGGAAATAGCACTACCTGTTTAAACAAAGATATTTGAGATAATTAATATCCTTCTCACCAGATTTGTTAGTCATAAAAGCAACAAGGCTTTAAGACTACTTTTTTATAAAGCAACCACTAGTTTTGTGAACTTTTTGCATTTGTTTCTCATCATTTGTGTTTCTAGAAGCTTGTAAAATTTGGAGGCAAGTCCATGTTCTGGTTTCCATCTCCATAGGCCACAATGCTTCCAAACAATGACTGCTACTTTCTTCTGTAGCTTTCTGTGATTTCCGTGCAGCTCTTCCAGGACAGAATGGAAGACTTCTTCTCACAATGAAATTATTCCCATATGGACTCATTGCTGAAAATTCATGAGAACTCCTGGACATGAACAAAAAAGGAATAAGAAATGTGAATACTCTTTGGGATGCTGCAGAACACATTTCCAGATAAAGTAATAGTCTGCATTTTTTCAGACCTTTCCATTTTCAAAGCATTGGACAAGCATTCATCATCAGATATTAAATATTATAAATGTTATTTTACTAAGGTTGTGCTTGATCATCACTGTCAGGTTTAGCTGCTGCAGTTCAAGGGGTGACAAAACCTGTTACGTATGACAGACTAAGACTCTGCAGTGCACCCAACTTTGGCAAGTACATTGCCAGCAGCATTCTTGGAAACCTCACTCACTGCAGAGGGTTAGGACATGGAAAGAGTGTGTCACACAAAGGCTGACTGCTACCATATATTAAAACCAGGTGGTCTTAATGGGTGGGCTGCAACACTCTTATCTGCCCTCCCTCAGTAAATCTGTACTTACTTTGAAGCTTTACCCTTAGAGGTTCTGAGTCCTTTATTAGAAGCTGAGGCTCAGCAGCACAGAGGATTAGCCTTTATTGCCTCAGTCACGGCCAGGCCTGTCTGAAAGTCCTTTTCTCCTGTAAGAGGTGGGTACTGATGGCAGAAGCCCTGTGGAGGATAATTCCCAGAATATGTCCATACATGGCAAAGGACACAGGGCAGTGACTCCTGAGAAAACCTGACAGCTGAGATAGTCCTGCATCACTGTGCAGAGAAGCTGCTAAGGTCCCAAAAGAGACTCGTGTTTTTATGGGCCGGTACCCAGCACGTCAGCTCTAGTTCAGAGTCACCTTGATACAGCTCTACTCATTCAATGCCCACATCACCATGACTACAGCAACTCCATAACAGTGACCCATGGCCAGGCACTGCCCACTGCAGAGGACTGGTACAGCAGTCAGCACTTCAGAAATTAATGTACAATAAAGCTGCAAAGAAACCAAGAATGTACTTTAAAGTTTTCCATTTAGCATCTGCTACACTGACTGGGAGGGAAGCCTAGGTTTGATTGATCTGATCAAACTACGCAATTCAAGCATCTTCTCCCTAATTTTAGGCCAAAGAAAATTGCAGCAATGCAGAAGCAGCTGATAAATCAAAAGCAGAAAAATAGAAATTAAAGCTCAGTTCTGGCCTTTCATCTTTATTACCCTTCTTTATGCGCATATGGTAGGTGTTCAATTCTTTCCAAGTCTGTATGATACTCCCTGTGCTTCAGGAGCAGTAAGGCTGTAGTTGTCTATAAAAAGGCAACCTAACAGTTTCCTGTGACTGAGAGCTGAATGTGTTATTTGCTACCAGCTGGTTCATGGATAGCTTGAGCCCTGGTCTTGGTTTTAAGAGATCAAACTGACTTTAAACCACTTGCTCTCAGGGCGAATTTACATCTAGAGAGAGTTCTGTTGCAATATTTTATTTCTGAATTGTGCCATAAGATGATTTTTTTTTTNNTTTTTTTTTTTTTTTGGAAAGCTGACACTAAACGTAACAGTAAATGAACCCTTCTCGAAGGTTAAAGTTGCTTTCATACAAAACATTTTCTGCCAGGAAATGGAAGTGGAATGTTGAACTAAGCATTTAACTTGAAAGAACTGTGCACAGACTCCAATGGTGGCATTATCCCTTGAAAGAAAGAAAAAGCAAAAGGTTTTTATGAGCATATATAGATCTAGGTTCATAAAAAGAGTATTATGGTGATGAGGCAAAATTAATCCCAGTATTTTGAGTGTTCCTTTTAACCTTCTAACAGCTTCTTCCCTGTCCATTAACCATTCTAGGGTGAGCTTTTACAGTATGGTTAAATTCATCTAACAGTTCTGCTCCCTTTACTTCTCCCTGCATCCTTTCTTCCTTGGCATGCGGGCCTATTCCTTCCCTTCTACTTCCTCTGATTTTCACATGGCTCCTTGGTAAACCCTAAACCAACAGAAAACTATTCATGTTTTTGTTTTGCTGAATTGTTTTTCTACCAGCTGTCAAGGTGAACCATCTCTATAGGTGGTACAGAAATCAGAGCTGGTGCAGAAGCAACAGTGGAGAACGGCATTTCTAGATTTTCTTGGGAGACCTCAAACACTTAAAGCGCCCATACTAAATAATGGGATTGCCTCTTAAAAATACACTTACTGTTTAAGTATACACTTACCTGTTGCAGTAGATTCTGCAAGACACCAATGAATGAAAGTAACCTTACCAAAAAGATTTACTGCTTACAAAGACAAAAAGATTAACAGCAAACACACACCATAGGGTGTTTACTCATTCTCAGGAGTAGATATTCCTGCATGACGGCAGCAACCTCATGACACATCCTTATAGCAAGCAATCAAAGAGTGGCTCTTTCCTTGGTACAATCTTCTGATTTGGGGGGGAAATAAAGAAATGCCAGCTTCATGCAGTTTCCTTGCACCTTGATTTTGATTGTATGATCATTCAGGGAGGGAGGAATTCAAATGAGCTTGACATGTTGACAGGCTGCTGATTTGCCAGATTCCAGTGTCCTCAAGTGTGACACAGCATTATTATTCAGTGTCCTGTATTTAAAATCAGAAGTGATTTAAGCTGGCATTCTGCCATACCACTTGATGACATGTTGACACCATGTAAATAATGCATAGCTCTGAGACCACACTACTTTCATGCCACATGCTGAGAGCAACAGACAACGCCTGCTATTATTATTAACCACATCTTAGGTACCTTGGAAACATTCAAAATTAACACCAAAATTATTTAAAACGTTGTAGACTCCAGCTCCAAAGTTCTTCATTAGAACTCAAAAGGAGCTTGTGCATCCACTGTGATTAAAAAGAGATTGCTGATTTATATCTCACATCCTTTAAAAGTCACCCTTCTAAGATTGTTTATAAATAACTGACACAGGAATTTCCACTGGCAAGACTTTTCTCTGTACAGTGTTGACTGAAAAGTCTGCCAATCTTGAAGAAAGCCCAAAGACCAGCAAAACCCCAGTTCTAGACTGCAAAATTCTCAATAATTAATATCAGACACCGCTCCCTGCTAACAGCAGCCCATGGACTTCTACTCTTCTGATCATGTCCAAATGTAAACCTACCAATGCCATCAGGGCATGCTCATCAAACCAAAGTGAAATTGCAGTTTTCACTGAGGAACACTGTATAACAAAAAAAGCACATCAAATACACTACCTAGTTCTTACATGACAGTCTTTTATCATGTAACTGTCATACAATCTCAGTCATATTGAGAACAGAGAGCAATATATGCTGCTTTTCATAGGGCATTTAACAAGATTGAAAAGTAATATCTGTATCAACCCAACCATTGTTCCATACACTGTTGCTTCCAATCTGACTGCCAAGCACAGAAAGGTGTTGATTTTATTTTTACCTTTCCACGGTGTGCAACAACAGAAAACTTGCTCTTCTTCACTTCGCCAAGCCTGTGCTGTCAGAGTAGGACTGTGATATTCATTCTTCCTGTGAAGACACACAGTGTAACTCTTAAATCAGGAGAGACAACAAACAATGAAACACAGAAATCAAGTCTTGATAGTTCAGAAGTCGGGGTGGCTGTGTTGTTCTGGAGAACTTACCTCAATCCTCACTCCGTGGCCAGGACTAGGGAATTGAACCTATATGTATTTGTAGTTCCCTCCTGACTTTAGATTCCTAAATCCTGAAATAAAATAATATCTGGTTCAAAACCACTGAACTGCGCAACTAGATCATGATTTCTCAGGAAAAAATAGATATACAGATCAAAATTCCTCACACAGATAAATTCCTTTAGAAACTTTGGAATACAGCAAACATCAAAAAAGAAAGGGTAGAAGTTAATTTTTTTCTTTTTTTTATTTCAGCTTCTATAAGACAGTCAGAGCCCACAGAAAACTAGTTTATTTCTGCTCAAGGATGAATACATCGGACAATATTCTGTACTTGCCCACATTGTTCAAAAGGATCAGCATTTTGAGAGTCCCAAACCAAGACAAATTTTTTCTGTTTTCTCCACTAAGAAGACCAGGAATCTTGTGGTCTCTTTTCAAAGGAATGTCTTTGTCCAGAATCTTGCCTCAGAGATTTATTTGCGCTATGTTATTTAGAAGAGAACACTGGAATGACTTCCTAATTTCTTTAGTAAATCTGTTCTTAATCTACTTTACTCCAAGCATTTTATAGACAGTTTCTTACATGATGTTCTCATCTGAAGTTCTGTAATTACACACACGCTGGTCAAACTTTCTCTTGACCAGAAAAGACTTGCAGTAATTCCAGTAAATTGAAAGGAAAAGTTTTGTGGAAAGAGTAGGTTGGTTGAGAAGATAACTTACTGCTTAAGATGTGATTTTTGTTCTAACAGTTGCTGTGGGTATTATAGTTGCCCCTCACAGAGAAGCGACAAAGCCTGTCTTGTAGAAGTTTTGTACAGGTTTTTTTGTTTTTTTTTTTTCCAGGGGTTTGGATTTAACAAGGCTAACTTGCCTAGGAAACCCCGGGGGTGAAGCCAGATAGTGTCTGTGTGCAAGCTGCAAAGAGTGAAAACTGGGAAAAGGTAGTGGCTGAAAAACCCTCAACTAGACGAGTGGGTAAAGTACAATACGTTAACAAGAAGTCTTGAAGTGGCATGACAAGAGTAATGAAGGATGCTTTCCACAGGCAAAAACATGAGTATTTTGCAGCAAATGTCAAATGTATTTGGACTTTTTTTGTTAAAGTTCAATCAAAGCTTCCTTCAGCAATGCTTTCTCTATTCCTCCTCAATAGAAGTCTTGTGAGAATTCTATTAGCTATAGAAAATTCCTCCAAATTCTTGTTGCTAGATATATACCTGTATATACAGTAAAAAAGAAATTTTCCCAAATAATTCCAGTACTAGACAAGTAGCAAGTTAAAATAGCACAGCTTGCACATTCTTACTAAGAGCTAACTCAGCAATCAGCAGCACTGCCCAAACAGTCAACTATAAAATCTCCCATTTTGTGGTAACATGATTTGACTGTTTCCTCTATCAAAATGCCCTATTTCAGTCACTTAAAATGTACAGGTAAGTCTCACGCTTTGTGCAGCTGAAAGTGTATGTGCACTGAAAATCTGGGTAAATGTCGGCTACTGAGAGCAGTAATTAGTCTCTTCAGAGGAAATGGTGCATTCTTCCTGTCATCGTGGTTTCTCTCTGATGGTGGCGAGGGAAGGAACAAGGAAAATAGAGACTCTCAATTCAAAGCAAAGATCTTCCGATGGTGAGACTTTCTTGCATTTTATCTGATGTCCATATTTACAAACTTGAGCACATGTGGTTTCACAGAAGCGTACAAAAGGGAAGACAGAGGTGATAAGCAGCACATGCATGACCTGCTTCCTGTGTTTGTTGAGAAGGGTGTGCTGTGCGCCAGCCCAGGCTGGTAGGGCAGCAGTGTGAGCTGTGGGACACAGCTGGTGACACCATCAGAGCTGTGGCAAGGAGCTGGGTGTAAGGGCACAAATGAGCCTAGTCGGAGTTCAGTAGCAGTTAATCTCCTTGCTTCCAAGTTGTGTCATTTGCAGAGCAGCATTTTTTTATATATACATATTAGCAGTTATTATGCTATCCATACAGCATTTGGAACATTTACTGTGATAAACAGAGCTAGATTTTTTAAATCTTCTGCTGTCAACGTTCTAGTTTTCACATCTAAAGAGCATGCACAGTTCCACACAGAGGTGTAATCTCTGCTTGATTGTTTACAATTCCAATGTTGTACCCTTACTTATCTGTTCTCTTTGGCTAATGTGGCTTGCTGATTTCACTCTGTGTTTTCCCTTTTCAATTGAATACATCAGATAGCAGATATTCATACTTCCCTTCCATCATGTGACATGTTTTCATAACGCAGAGTGATAATGTGGCAGACTTATTTTTGTGAAGAGTTAGCCTTGATCTGTTCTGTATCATTTCTTAGAAACTAGCACTAATTTTTACAATATAAACTAGGGAATGCAAGGTATGGATGGCTTAAAAATATTAAATTCCATGTGTTACATTTCTGTAAAAATTCATAATCAGTCTGAAGATTCATTTAAGGCTAATTCTATTTCTGAAACAGCCTCTTTAAAATGCTATCTGCTTCATCTCTGTGCTAGCCTGGTCTCTCTGATATGACTGATGCTTTGGAAGACATTGCCGTGAAAGGAGACTATGCTTGCACAAGTGTACTTGAAAGCCGATGAACTGTCATCCATCTTCTCTTTTACAGTATGTGCTGGGATAAACAATGGGGAAATCAGAGGCTTGTGGAGGCTTCATGGAAACGTGGTGAATCAGAGTTTCACTAAAAACTTGTTGTGGGTACTAGGCTGCAATTTTAAAGGTGTTCAGTGTTCCAGATAAATGAATACTTAGCTTTCTGTAAAGAGCTCAGGTACCTTACCTCCACTTACTTCTGCTCAAGGTGACTGCTTTCAAACTCCTCAAAACTGCAATAGGCAACTAGTTGAATGTTAAGACACCCTTAAAAACCTGAGCCCCAGATCTTCATGACCAGTAGTCTTAGCCTGCCAGCTCAGTTCAGTCTTGAACTCTCTACTGTCTGAGTATTGCCTGCCTAGCCTCTCAAAGTAGGTCATTACCACCAATCTGAACAGTAACTTGAAAGTAATGAATGGGAAATATCCCTCTCGGCCTGTATTTGTTGTTGCTGTGACATAGAGGTAAAAAGCTAACTGTACCTTTATAACCTTATCATATTAGCCCTCCAGTCTTACCATCCTTCATACCTCTAATTAAGCATGCAAAAAATAAATACCTTACTGACAGTCTTTCCTCTGGCTTGGTGTGAGTCATCTGACAACATCCAGAAAATTCCTATCAACAAAGATATTGTGAAACAATTTTTCATTCAAAGACTTTTTTATTGTAGATATATAATTTTTTTTTAATTAAAAAAACGCAACATTCTGAGGTAGGATCAATGTGGCTGAAGCTCCAGCAAAATCAACACACACTAGTTACAATAAATATGGTTTTTTTAAGTTGCTAGCAATATTTTTCTAAAAAGCAGAAGAATTTGTGCTTTTAAGATTATATCAGTGAAAGATCCAGCAAGCCCAAATGTTTTCCTTTTCCATTCCAACTAAATTATACACTATTTGGGGTAGACATTTGGCAGGGAAGTCTGTTGTATTATCCCTACATTGTGGCTGGACTGATTTCTTTATCCTTTTCTGAGAGATAGATGTCTAGCCGAGCCACGAATATCTTCAGTGGTGCTGATTCCAAAACTTCATTTGGCAGCTGGTTTCCTTGGCTTCTTATGTTTATAAACTTTCCCCTGATAAATAATTCTAATTTTTCCCCTCACAATGCTTAGAGCCACTCCTTGTTTGCTTTCCTAACTAATGAGAATAATCAAATATTTTCTCTTTTCATTTACTTCTTATTGCAGACAATAAGAGGTCACTTTAAACTTCCTGGAATTAACACGATTGAATTACTCTCAATTTAACATCATAGCATGGGCCTTTTTTGGAAGCCTACCATCACTTCTCTTACATAGCTCAAGATTTAGACAACTTTTTTAAAACAAATATCTAAAACCAGTTACAGTACTTTAGGACATGACCATAAATGACCATAAACAAGACTAAAGTTTTGCCTTCTCATTATGTGTATTTCCATGGATTATGCTGTATAAATTGTTACACTAGCTGATTATGTGGACCTTTGATCATGCTAGAAAATGTAAGAGTTGGCAGAGCTGAAAAATATCATCGCTGCAAAGAGAATGACATAGAATTTTGAGAAAACAGTTAGGAAAACTAATTCTAATCAGCCAAGAAATTAAATAGTAGATAAGTATCCGTGTTAATCCTACTGAATTGGGAGGCTGGTGTCTCTGTAACCACTACAAGACACTTAAGTACAGTCAAGGAAGGAGAGATTTATTTTAGAGAGAGTAAAGACAATTTAAGAAAAGGACAGCAGGTTGTGAATTACTGCTTCTGAAAAGGAGATACTTTTAGGAGCTGATGGGGGGCCTAAACTGGCTAAAATGGTTTGGGAAGCCGTTCTGCATTGGAAAACTACAGTAGATTATGTCAGCCAACCAGCATCACTCAATACCAGTTCACAGCTGAGGATCCCCAGGATAAAGGAGGCTGAGCTGCATCCTCAATGCAGAGAAAGATGAAGTGAGTTAAGTCCTGTCTTTCCTCCAAACAACTCCTACCTGCTAATGGTTTCTTCCATGGTATGTGCAGAGCTCTGTACATTCCCTCCCAAGGTGCCCAGTCACGGTCCTTGGTGCAGTAGGGTACATCTTTTCCGGAAAAATTCCATTAGGTGCTTTAGAACACAGAAGTCCTTTGGTAGACCTACCTGTGGGTTGGATTTTCACAAAATCATCATTAAATCAAAAGTGGTAAGTATTTCATAGCTTTTAGCAATTCCTCTAAACAGCTGTTTATCCTGTCTTTGAACAATGGACTGCAAGTGACCAGTCATTGCAGCTTCATGGGTCAGACAATAGGATGCATGAACACACAAGGAAAGATGGATCAGGCTAGTATGACTCTGGGAGTCTTTTCTATTAACAGGATGAGCACTTGATTCAGACTGTGTTTGCTCAAGCTTCCGGACACATCACATTCTCATATGACTAGTGGGAGCTGAACCAGAGTCTGTTCCCTGCAGACATTAATCTAATTTGCCAAGGCATTTTCACACTACTAACCTGGCATGCAACTTTCTAGTTACCATGTAATCGTTTACATTTTGTCAGTAGTTTCATAGTACCAAATGTGCCAAGACCATTCAAATATTTTTGACCATTTCTCTAGTTCGGTTCCAACCATGTAAAGTAACTCAGCCAAATCCAATTATAAAAGAACTGCTTCATCTGGCCATTCATCCCTTGTAGTGACAATTAAATAAGTTGGTTTAGTAGGAGTGTTATGGCCACTGAGTAGAAAACTCTCAACTACCTCAGAGCTGACCTTGTTTGCTATTTAGCCACTAGGCCATTTCCTCTGAGCTGTGAACCCTTTAACCCCTGCAGGTGCATCTGGATCAGTGTGTTTAAGGATCACTTACTTCTTTTCATTGTAGGACTGTGCTTTTAGAATGTGAGAAATGTGGTTCCTTTTTTAAATAAAGGAAGTCTGAGTAATTCTGTGAAGCCACAAAGACCAAACTATGCATACACATTTATTCCAACACCTTACATACATCATTGCAGGTTTTGAAGCACTGATGTCCAAAATAACATTACTAAAATTACAGCACTTTTAAGCTATCAAGTCCATCTAGGAGAATTTTTTTCCTGACACTGAGGGCAACATTTCCCAAATCAGAATACTGCACTTGCAAGTTTTCTTGAGAAAACAACCATTTGTTGTACCTCCCTCTGTCTACTCAATAGCTGGCTGCTAAGCATTACTACAGACTACTTGGCAACATTGCTTCCATGTTGAAGAGCCACTAGATACCACCTGACATTGAGAAAAGTTTGGATTTGCTCAGATACCTGTTTTTGCATTTAGATTTGTACCTCCCAGTGGATCATAACTGCAGGATGCCATATACCTAGGTTTGCCACCGGGAATATGTAACTGCAGTCCCTGAAAGAAGCAGACAGACAAGCCTGATCTCTGATGGAACCATCCTCTCGGGCAGAACTGCACTGAAGTGCAGTCTAGAAGAATGCCACTTTGAAGTCATTCCTGCGTGTAATATTTGCATGGCCATTAGGACAGACAGCACTGCAGCAGATCTCATGCTCCTGGGCTGCTCCTGCTGCCTGTTACCACTCAGGTCCCACCTGCTTCAGCCAGTTCCAGAACACTGAAGCACAGGCCATAGTGAGCTGAATGAAAACAAAAGTTGAGCACAGAGTCCTCGAGGAAGCAAGGGGGGACTATCTGCATAGCTGTGGCCAAACCTCTGGTCATACAAGCTACCCACCCAAAGCAACAAGGTATCCACTACACGCCTTAGAAAGCCAACAGACACATGGAAGATCCAGAATCAATTAGCAGGAGAAGATAATCAGCTCACCACTGGTACCAGTCAGGTCCTGGGACAATCTGTCAGTATCCACTGCAGCAGCAGACATGGGTGCTAGTACAACATGCTGTTCCTCACTTCCCTTGCAGGGAGGCTTATAGTGCTTCTGAGAGGGGGCAGCCAATCTTCAAGTCCTACTGAGTCACAGCCTACAAACAGACTTGCTCCTACTTCCATATCACATTTAAGGGCAGCAACATTTCTAAGGCTAGAATCCCTCATTAAACCAAGGGAATACCATCAGTGCTTTCTGAGGTTCAGGAACACAGGACCCTGCCAGTTAAATATGGTGACATTTCAGGCATGAGCAGCTTTTTTTATATGATTTGAGGATGACAGAATGTATGTTTTTAGGTGGGTGAAAGAAAAAGAATTAGGCCAATTAATTAATTTCCTGAATGCTTCCTAGTACAGCTCAGGAGAATCAAGTTCTAATTTGAATGAAGTGTCAGGGAGACTAGAAATCTTGTTAATACAAATACCTCCATAAAGCCACTAATGTAAATGAAAACAATTGCTGACAACAATACTTGAAATTCACGAAGAACTTCGTAGCTGTGATTTTAGGAGAACTTATTTTAAACCTAACCCTGACCATTTAAGTTTATGGCAAAACTTTCACTGACAACAAGAAGCAGGCTGAGACCTCACAGAAACTTCTTTTAAAGAATTTTTAAACTTTCACCTCACTGCTTTAAAGCATTTGGCAAGCACATCCACCTGAGAGGTTTTGTATAGCTGATAACCTAAAACATATGATGAAGAAATAACTTGTTCTAAGCCACAGGAAAAATCTGTGTCTGAGCTAAAAATTTGACTCAGAACTGATATCCTGTTCTTGTCTGTGGCAAGGGGAAATCTTCTCACCGAGCTTTCATGACCACAAGATAGAAATTATACCATCCATGAGTTAAAGCTGTTTGCCTTCTTTATGAAGAAGTGGCCAAGATGATATTTGCAACTCTACGGTTTTCCTTATTAAAAAATGGAAGATAATTCTTATTTTAAAGCATCCATTCCAGCTTAGTTAGGCTGAGTTTTGAGTGTTTACTGCACTTTAAGTATGGATCATAGAAACTGTAAAAGACCCAACACATTTAATGAGATCCTTTCAGCCATAATGCTCAAATATTTAAGGGAAATAAATCAAAAGACATTACAGAAGCATAAAGAAAACACTTCAAGCTTTCTCACTATTTTATACTACAGAAATCAGAAAGACTAATAGATTCTTCTCCTTAAAAAGTTTAATATTCTCTCTGAAAATAAAACAAAACATGTATAACTACACAGGTGATTTTCAGCATGTGACCTCTGATAAAAGTCAGTTCCTGAGAAAATTATTAAATGGTGTATAAAATAATAATTAAGGCAAAAAGAATAAAAAACAAAGAAGGAAAAAAACCGCACCAAAAAGCCTCCCAGAAGAACAACAGAAATTAGACAGTGACAAAATGGCATTGAGGCAGACCTCAGGAAATATATTTTCTTTTCTAGTGTTATACTCCAAGATATTTTTAAATCACAGATATTGAAAACAGATTCCCATACAATTTTTAATCAGTTACAGTAGCCACCAGGGTTAATGGTTCCTAACATGTGGCAAAAAATATAATACTTCTAACTCAAGCCATGTCATGCTGGTATTTTACCAGCATTCCTCATGCTATTGTTACAATTCCATTAGCTTCATGGCATTTGATGCATTCTGACTGTAAGAACAGAGTATCTCCCTTTCTGATATTAACAGCAAGGAGTATAATCATAATAACCATGGTACTTTTCATCCCAGTATCTCAAAATACTTTGATCCTTATCCCTGATTTTGGAGATGGAGAAACTAACTGAGAATCATGAGGTGTCTCTCTGGAGTCAGCCAACAATAAGGTCACTGTAGGGCCTAGAATGGAAAAATAGCAAAAAGCAGCACTTCACAAACTTTATAGAGCCTACCTGGTGTCACACACAGAGTTATAATTAGAATTATAAGCCATCAACACCTCCCCATGATTTGCACCACAGTGGTGCTGCTCACACGTGTCTCCAGGGCACCATTACTTCCTCACCCTGAATTTAAGACCCTAACCCGACAGACACAGTGAGTACACAGCTCTGTAATCCCCGTAGAGGTGACAGCCTCCCGGGGGGAACCTGAAGAGAGACAAGTGTCCCCCACAGAGATCAGGGAGAAGGATGCTCCCCGGGAAAGCTGATGCTGTGGTCCTTCCACTGCCTCTTGAGACTGTGTGCCCGTGGAGGGAAAGGGGCACAGCAACGCTCAATCTGATGAGGATGCTCCCACACACAAGCCATGAGCTACCATGTCTGACATGTGGCACCTTCCAGTCCTTACCCCCGTGATTTGTGTCAGATTCAGATGTCAGGAACCCACATGCATTGGGTAGCATGTTAACTCTTATGAAGAAACCTAAAAGATGTATTACTCATCCATGAGACATTCATAATTATTTAATGAAACTTACTGTTTATACAAAATCTGTTGAAATAAATCATATTAAAAAACCTACCCAATTTCATAAGCAACTTGCATCCAATATTTAATATTTTAAAACTCATTAAACAGTTCATTTAACAATGAAGTAACTAGAACATTGAGATAAAAGCTGAAAAAAGAGTCGAACTATTCGCTGAATGGCAACAGAAAGAGATTCCCAAATAGACCTTGAAAAACTTGCTGCAAAGATAAAGCAATGTTTTCATCAGAAACCATTCCTAGTTTAGCTATTACAAAACAAACCATAGTTACATATAAGAGCTCATAACCAGAATTCCTGTCATTAACACAGAGTATTTCAGAAGAAGCTGCAAATTCCTTAGGAGGTGCCATTTCCAAAACTGGATGGGTTTTCTGTTCTCCAGCATAAAGTGGCAAATCATACACCGCCACAAAAATTCAGCTTGGGGATGACCAAACATGATTACAAAACTGGACAGGAAAGATAGTGATGGGTGAAAGACATGAAATCTGGAAAAGCTGGATAACAATATTTCAATTTCAACATCCTCTTTTTACACACACACCAAAAAACCCCCACCTAGCTGAGTATTTAATTTCAACTTAACTTTCTTTGAATTTTTTCAACATTTCCTTACATTCCCTGATGTCAGAGGTAGGAAAAAAACCCACCTGACCAACAGTAGGGAAAGGCTCATTCCAGGTCACACAAGGCTGGTTATGTCTTTCCTCCATAAAATACAGTACAACAATGGCTTATGAAGTATTGATGACATATCTCATCCAAACGCTACAGGCAAGTTAGACATTTTGATACAACCTTCTTACTTCACAGCAGTCATTAATGCATTTCAGATGTAAATTTTGCTTTTCTTAAGCCAGAACAGGAGTTCCTGGAGAGCAGGATATGTACCTGGATTCAAAGTCATCAGTTTACATATATTAAAAATACAGTTTTAATTGAAATGCTAGATTTAAAATTAAACATTTTATTAAGGTGATCTGATACTTGGCAAGCTTCACCACCATAGTCACAAATACAATTATGAGATTTTTGTATTTCTTTTTCACGTATTATCTAGGAAATTTACAGAAATGAAACTGACCCAAAACTAATGGTTCCATTGCCCTTCCAAAAACACCGATGTCCAATCTCAGTACATTTGTTTTCTTGCAAGGACATCAGCAGTATATTTAGCACTGGGGTGGAAATAGTGGAGGTTTGACTAAAAGACTCGTATTACATACCACGGGTCTCATATTCCCACCCCTGTGCCACTCCTGGATTTATGGCCTGCTCATTTCATGGTTTCTTTTGAAGCATATTGACAGACAATTGCCTGTCTGCCTAAAATTCAAAACCAGCTTTAGTAAGATATACTAGATGTTCAGAGGAACACTTCTCAAGAAAATTATATCATTTTTCCAAAGAAAGTGGTGGGGGAGCTTTGTGCATGTCTGTTTTGAAATCACAACAAGAAGATGAAGTAGCAAATTAAAGAGGAAATAACTGCATACACAATAAATGTGATCATCTTTGCTGCATATATTCAAGGTAATTGAAATACAGAGTTACTCTGTCTGAGATCAGGTGAGGCCTTAGACACACATAGAGTTAAATACTAAAGATTGCTGCTGACCACAGAAAGCAAATTACAATTAAGCACACATCTTTCTGGGAAGTTTGCCAAGGAAAAATCAGGGAGAGGAGGCCGTCACTACTTATTTGGCCATGCTAGGGAAAAATGGACATCTAGTTATTCTAACTTTACTAGCAGAGCAATTGCACTTGGAACACAAAGCACATAAGTGCTAGCAAGACAAATCAGGAAACCAGCTCTGAGAAAGAGCTGAAAGTACAGAAGCACATAAGTAGAAATGCTTCAGCTCTGTCTGCATTACCAGCTTAGCACTGCGGCAACTTTGCTGGCTGTTGCTGTAGCATGGGGCTATTTTTTGTACAAAACCAGCTTCGCAGACTTAAAGACAGAAAAGCATAAACTAAACTTTCAGATTTGCAGTTACAGCAGAAGAAACCAAGGAGACTGCAGAAGCAAAAAAGGTTTGAGCAGCACTTTTGCTTTTGATAAGACAGTACCAAGAACTGAAACCTTGGAGGTAAAGTGATAACAATAGAATACAATCAAGAACATTCATATAGAGCTGAAGTTCTTCAGCAGGCAAAGGAGAGGGACAGGTAACAATTCTGGCCACAGTGTAGACCATAATTCAAAAAAGATGAAAAGCAGCTTAAGCCTACCACACCCTGCATTGGACTCAGTATTGAGATTTATTCTACTAGGGGTCACAACTTTAGAGGAAGAACACTGGTAAAAGCTAATGGGAGCAGGAAGATGTCACATTCTACGTTATTTCAGTACTTCTTTGCTTCCTTACAGATAAACTGTTTGATATAGCAAGAAGCAGTCTATTCTGACTTTCTACTCAGGTCAAGATAGCTTTAGAGGTTTTCTACAGGTCTTTGCTGGCAATACATGGCACTAACATTTCTGTAACTGAGATTCAGAGAAGTGGCTGTCACTGCAGCCTGAGCATGGCCAGCAGCATTGATGTACTCCTGCCATTCCAACTGTGGTGGCACCTAAGCAGAGGGAAACTTGTCAGCACCAAACTCTCGTGTACCCGGGCAAGGAACTGATCTTCACAAATGCGTTTCTGAATTAGTGTTTTGTCCTGGGTCCAATATGAGCTCCAGTTCCCCTGTCTACCATCCTGGTTGTTACAAGATTTCTCTTCTATGAATTTTCCTTTTCAATGTGAAAAGTTACCATCTACTAAACACCTTAAGTTAGACTCCCCTCCACACAATTCTAGAGCATATCTTTATGTCAGGGTCAAAGAGTTTTGTTTTTTTTCTTTACCTTAATCAGAAAAATACCTTTTGGTGTGAAAATATTGGAAGTTTCATCTTGCACGATTTCCTGAGATCCTCAGTAAGCAAAGATCATTGATATTACTGTCTTTTGCCATCTCTCGGCCTCTCACAGGGCTGGGCATCCAGACTGTACCTAACTATGACTAATCAAAAAAAAACTTTCACAAGGAACAGAGCAATACAAATGCAAAAGTACAATTCCAAGCATCATATTTCTATGTAAGTTCTCCTTTGTTATTTCTGCAGTGACAAGTTGGACCTATGGGTCTTCTCTTGAGAGATTTCCGTGTCCAGTTCCACCCTCCACTAAAAACACCAGAGGCAGAAATTCACAATTGGTCTCTGGTGTAAAGAAAGTGATGTCACGGCCATGCTACAGAAGCCAAATTCATTCATTGATCCAAAGCCTTCTTTTAACTTAAATACTGTTTCATAATGAAAAAAAAGGTTCAGGACCCAGAATTTACTTAACAACATAAACCAGTATTTCCATGTGGTTTCTATGAACTCTCAATCCAGGAACAACATTCAAGGGTTTAATGGCACAAAAGGCAACATCACCAACCTCTCACTCTGGATGACCTGTATTGACTCTGAGTCTTGAATCACTTGCAAAAACAATACCCCAGTGAAAAAAATAATCAGCTTTGACCTTAGTGCATATTTGTCTGTGTAGTAGTATCACAGAGTCCAGAAATTTGAAACATCTCATAAATAAAGAAGGCATTAAAATCACTTAGAAGTACACAAGGAAGTGAGAGTTTCCCTGCTCTTTACACTAACATTTTCCATGAGTCCTTTCCCAGTCTGACCATGCACAAGGCTGTAGGATTGAAGCAGAAACTGATTAAAACATGCATGGGCACATGCACGTGCCCAAGTTTATGTCTACACACACACTTTTCTAAGTATGTGCTAAGAAAAGAAAGGATGTAAGGAAGATTTTAGGGAAGCTTTTATGCAGGGCAAGCTTAAGGAAGTCAGGGACAACTGCTCTCAGTAAACTGATCTGAGATTAAGAAAAAAAGGAAATGGTCGCCTTTGATGAAGGAGTTTAGAATAGGTACAGCTGTATTGTGCAGGAACAGGAACTTGATAATAAAAACACTCTGATGTGGCATCTACCCCAAAACATCAGTGAGTAAAAATAAATACACATCCACAGAGCTTAGGCTATTCTGGCGCCGTTTAAATCACTTCAGAGCATCACAACATCTGGGATGTGCTGGAAGTTAAGTTTCTAGTGATTATTTGCAGTTGCTGCAACCAGTTACTGGACATTTGTGTCTCTTAGCTAGTCATGTATAACCTGATTGGAAGGCAGCATCCATGAGCAATAAAGTTCTGCATTAGGAACCAGTTATTTAGGGAAAATTAGTGCCCTGAGCCACCCACATTCTTTGTTGGGTTCATCTCTTTTTCTTGTTAAGGTTGTTTTCATGGACTGCTACTGTTCTAAAGTCACACAAACTGAAGTCCTCTTGTTCTTACTCATTTGGGCTACTTTCTTCCAGTCCAGTACAGCTGTCAGTCAGGGTACGATCTCTTTGAGAGCAACAAATGAGCCAGATGCATAGTTCAACGGCCAGACACTTCAAGTCATAACAAGCTAGTGGAGCGAGCTAATTTTGCTTGCAAAAGAATTAGCCTTTATTAGCCATTAATACCACTTTTTGCCCTGCATAGCCCTTTAACCAGCTGCAGCTCCATTTACATCACATTTTGGAAAGATTGCTAGTGGCATGTCTGGTTATGGAAAGCTTAGAGGGCTTCCTAGAGCAGCTACCACTTATTAGGACATGAATGAACTTAATTTATCTGATGACGAATGAATTTAAGTTACCACACTGTAGGCATTCATATGGGATAAATCTTGTCATTTGGACCACAAATTCTGCAAGGCATTTTGCCCCGTGTCTAATTTTTATCATATGTTTATCACATGTATAGGTATGTAGTATATGTCATGCATATTAGTAACTTAAAAAATTGAGGTCAGAGCTGATGAAGAACATGTACAGAATTGCATATATATATATTTTTATATTTGCATTTATGTCATCACATTTAGTCCTGGTTTTGGAGATTGTGATGGAATTGTCAGTACTTTGTATTTTCCTGTCTTCTCTGTTTCTGTGTAATTGAGGAAGGTCAGTAGCCTAAATGCACTCATAGACTCTCCCTTCAGATATTTTCTAAATTAATCACTAGGATTTACAAAACCTGGCTAAATCCAGTGTAATTGTATTTTTTCTTATGGAAGCATGCAGTGATTACTTATAATTTTGTGATACTGCTATTGATCCAAAATCACAAACTGCAAGATTAGACAAAAGATCAAATATATTTTATTCAGCTATGGCACTCCCTATACAACAAAACAGTAGAATCTCTGAAGATTCTAACCAACTAAGTACAGGCAAACTCACTTGATTTAATTTCAAAGGGTCTAAAGTCTAAGTAAGGAGCAAAATTATTTTTTATTCTGCAAAATGTTTAAAGAAACAAAGTACAAGTAAGCTGCACAGGTTGCAATACTGAGAGAGAAAAGATAAAAAAGTCTCAGAAAAAATAATAGTGTATAAAACAAACTGCTTGCAAGTTTTCATTAGTCATAGTCTAGCTTTGAAGAAGAGGGAGAACAGCAAGTATTGTAGGTTCTCAGTTAAGCCATTTAGGTGGGGTACCCAAACCAGTTGCATTTTTTAGTAACTATAACCATAAATGAGACCCACAAAGGCAACTGATTTCTAAAAGTAGCCAGCAAAGGAAAGACAGTGAGATAACTATTTTAAGAACTGCCTACCTCAAAAAAATCAGGGTGTGGGCCCTCACATACTGGAAACATGCCTCAGTCACTGGAAGCAATAAACCTGCTGTTTCACAGGGCATAGCATCACCATGCATCACAGCAGCAAGAAGTTTCCCTACAGATGGGCTACAGATTCAGCCTCACGTGACATCTACTAAACGAGTAGGTCCTGAAAGGATGTGTTCCTCCTGGGTTATAACAGTAATAATGCACAGCAGCGATAACATGCTCTTACATAGCTAGGAGGCTCAACACACTTTAAACCTAAACTGAGTAAAAAGAACAAAAGAAGGTTGAACTGCCTCCTTTAATGTACCTGGTATTTTCTGTTGATCAGATGCATGGCTAGCAACATTTTTAACATCAATTTCTCATCATTTAGAAGACTGTAAGCAAGGCTTCCCTGGGACCAAACTGGAAATTCTGATGGACATATTTCAGTATGGAGCATCTGAAACATGGAATCAACTCATGGTTTAGCACTCATGGGTAGTATGTATGAAAGAAAGTAAGCCCTTTTTCACTAAAAGCATACCTGAGCAGAGAGAGCCAATCCAACCTGACTTCTGGTATATAAGTATATATGCCCTCCCACACAAATAGGAAGGGTGTTCTCCCTCTTTCTGTCACATGCCAGCATGATTTTGATAAGGAAACCATGGGTATGCATCTTATCAGTGGTTGCAATGAAGAGAATTGGTCTTTGCCTTTCCTTCTGATCATGTTCCATAAAGTCTACCATAATGGATTCTCAACTTGGAAGTTATCTATATGAATGCAGATGCAAACAATTTCTTTTTACAATCAGGCTGAACAACTTCCCACACAGTATATAGAAGGGTAGCCCCCACAGAATTTATCTTGCATGGGAAAGGAAAGAATCCATCAGACAAAATCCCAGCTATCTCATGGAAATGCAATTCCTCTCCCATTTAAGCTACACCAACTCTCCTCATCAGTGCCACAAGCAATCTTTGCATTTTTACTTCACGTGCAACCACAGAAATACCACAAGAATGCAGGGCTGGTCTTCTAACTACCTAATTGCTAATACCACCTAAAGTAAAACTGAACAACATAGCAACTCACCTGGTAGCTCTGCTGCTCCCATTACTAGTGCCACCCAGAGAAGGCAAAAAGGTGAAGAAAAAAGTTTGTGGAGGAAAAGTTGCAAGATAATACCTACATTGCCAACTCCCCTTGCAAACAAACAATAGCTGTTAAAGGTGAAACCTGCGTTGTACAGTATACAGGAAGAAAATAAGCACTTTAGGAAGGACACCTGCGGCAGAGCAGCAGGAGCACGACCCCCCATCAACCCCAGTGAAGGCGGCTAAAATCACTGGTTGAAAAATAAAACAATCTTTTAGAAAAAGCAAAACAAGACACAAACAAACCTAATAACATGGTTAAAACTAAGCTGAAGGCAAATAACTCTTCCTATTGGTGCTACACACTTGCTCCTGAGGAGAGCTGTAGAGAAGGGAGGCTGCTCTGATACCATGCTCACAGAAAAGCCTGATCCTGAGAATATCTTTGACAGGTACTACAGTCAAAATAAGTGTCATCTGCACCATGCGATGCTGCCAGGGATACTGACAGTCTCAGCAAGTTTCTGGATTTGATGTATTAGGCATTGAGTTACCATTGACCCACAAGGAAAGAACAAACCTGAAAGGAGGGATTATAATTTGCACAGGCAACTTGGGTTAAATTTGTCCAATGCTAAAAACCAGGCTTAGATTTTTGCTTTTAATTCCTCTCCCCCCACCCTCCTGACCTCTTGTGATTAAAGAGTGAAGATCAGTGTCAGATCTCACACAGTCAGCATGGCATGAGACAGGGCACCTGCACTAAAGTGATTTTATGGATATATGCTTTCAAATTAAATCAAAACTTCCCTAGTATGACAGCCCTTCTGTTCCCCAGGCCTTCCAGCTTCTGGGGGGTTATCGACAGTTAAGGACTTATGCTATTAAATAATGGGAAATTTGCAGTGGTCTGGATCTGTCATAAACAGCCAGTCATATTCTAAAATGGGACACCACGCTGTTGGGCTGTCTGGGAGCAGACTAGTTCTGCAGCTGGGGCTGGGGCAACAAGGAGGATTTTGCAGTCCCGCTCTCTCCCATGCAGTCAGCTCCTGGCCACAGAAAACAGTTGTACTTTAATTGGGGATTTGCTTTGGGGACATTGCAGTGATGTGAAATCTCTGTAAAGATGGATCTTCCCTGCAGCTTCCCCCAGGAAATGTGTGTTTGGAGTTACATATCCCAGGTCATAATAGCAGAGTGGCTGGGCTATCAGTTGCAAGGATATTTGGGGGACTTGTCAGTTTACAAAACACTGAAGTGTGATGATTATTCAGCAAATGCCCTCTCCAGTCACCATAACCATCATCTGTGGTTTTCCAGACAGAAACTTTGAGTCCTGAAATCAGAGGCTGTTGACCAGTGAGCCACGTGTGTTCATCTCCAGCCTGTCAAACTGCCTGCCACAGCAGAGCTGGGCTGCAACACTGGGGCACCTTTGCTTTAAGCGAGGCTCATCAGTCAGAGACTATTTATCGTGTTCACCATGCATTCTCTTGATGCTTATATAAAGCAGGCTCTTTCATAAATTGTCCAGTTAGGGGTTTTGGCAATGGTTTCATTTTACAAGGCTTCCTTTTATATCCTCTGCTGCCTTTTTCAGGCCCTATCCACCCATTCCTTGCAACTATTAATAAAATATCCCTTCCTCCAGCTGTCAGACCAGGCTTTGCAGTCTGTTTTTAAGCTATTGTCACACTTCTAACAATTACGACTTCACAGCTTACACTTCTTTTTTTTTTTTCCTCCTGAATCCATTTTTAAAGAGGTTGTATCAGCTAACATCTTGTCCTAAAAATAGGCAATCAAAAAGCCAGAACCTATAGAAATGCTTCCAGGACTTTTTTTAATTCAACTCAAGTATTTCTTTTACATTAATTTGCTTCAGTAACACAAACTGTTACTTCTCTATATTAGTGATAAAGAATTTGAGGGGAAAGTTAACTTAGTGCCAATATCCTGACAGCACCCATGCTCAAGCTGTCCTTTTAGAAAGCGTATTCTCTTGCTACTCTTGTGTTGGGTAGATTCACTCACACAATAGACAGAAATGGAACACACAGGTTATACACACTTTATAGTATGTATTCTGCAACTATTCCACCTATTCCACATATGGTACAGTCGGCACTGATCTCACCACTATCTTACCAGAAGACCACATCTAAAGCTTAGGTAAAGCTCCAGGGCAATTAGGAGGTTAAGGAAGAGAAATGGAGAGACAAGGTGATGTCACTGTTCAACTTTGCTTCCTTTAGCCTGGACCACAGCCAGGTACACAATTCAGGTTCCAGCAGTACCTAAAATCTGTTCACCTTGATTCAACAAACCAAAGATCAGACACTGAGATGATGAAGAGTGAACAAGGATTTTGATTGCATCTAGTTTTCTTTCTTTTGTTTTTCTGTGTCCTGTTGACACACCACGCAAGCAACTGAGTTTTAGAGGACATGTTCTGTGCTTCTTTCACAGAAAACCTCCTCAGGTTCGAACCCTTGAAAAAGAGATGCTCAAAATAATCACTTTGAATATCTTGGCCTATATCCCAGAAGGGCGTGAATCTAGTCACGTACACAACAACCTTCAAACTACACAAATATGAAGCATTAGAAAAATGAAACTGCAACAGGCAATATGGAAACAAAAAACTCAGTATGATGCAGAAGCTAAGATCATGTAGCTCTCATTTATCTATTTAAATTGTAATTGAGCCCTACTTGGTTTGTTAGTCCCTGCCATGAACCAGAAGCCCGTAGACTTTCTGCTCCTTCAAAAGCAACCCAAAACACAGTTCTTATACCATCAAGTTTAAAACATGTGCAGTCAGAGAGATGCTCTGTGTTGTTTTACCTGTGCTGTTTCCTCTTCCTTACTGAATGCCTGAAGTGAAGGAATCCCAGATCTCTCTTATTCTCTGCTGCCACTTCTTTTTGCAGGTGACTCAGTCTTTCAGAGGAGTTGTTACCTCTGCAGTTCTGGTGTCATTTTTTATTTCATGAGAACATAAAGCTGTGCAAAAGGTATATGCTTGTTTACTAGCATTCTTTTTTCTAAGCATACTCATTAACAAAATCAAAACGTATGGCCAGAAGTAACAGGAAGCATCAGCTCTTGAACAATAAAACCACTGAAAGAAAAAGTTTTACAAGCCAGCTCTGGTGCACAGACCACAATGGAAAAGCTGTTAGATTAAACTATTTTCATTGTCTAGGGTGGAAAAAGGATGAAAGAAAGAAAAAAATTAATCCTTGTACAACATAATCATAATTAGAGCCGAAAAAAATATAGGAATTTAATCCTACAAAATACGTTGGTATTCAACATTTTTTTTTCCTAACCTGGGATAACAAAGTAAATATCAACTGTTCTGCTTTGTTGGGGTTTTTTTAAAGATTTTCCAATAAGAAATGAAACTCCATGCTATTTTGGGAAGACATTTCAATTTTTCATATTCATGAACTGAAAAATGTTGTTTCAGTTTGCTGGGTTCTTTTCCTACTGCATTTCTCATGAGACCTCCAAGAGTGACCGTCTGCATCCTTTGTACTCCTCTATGGGATAGTGACTGCCATAATGTCCCAAGCTGCTCAAAGAGAACTATGATTCTGCCGCTCAGTGGCAAATACCAGTGGCAAGCAAGCTCAGACCAGCAAAGATGCTGGGAGCAGTAGGCACTAAATCGACTAAAGAAACACACCACAAAATGAAAATACACTATTTACTCAAAACTAAACAAGGCTTCATTTTCTTTTCCAAAAGAAAAATAAAAGAGCATGATGTCAAAAAAAAATTAATTTTTTTTTCTTTTCATGACATGTTCATTTTTCAGAAGTTGCTTTATAATGTCATCATGATGGCAGATTTCTGCCCTGTCAAGATTTGTCCCTTTCAGTCCCTGCTATTTCATATTCCCTAAAAGATAATTCTGTCATCAAAATCACCTTCACCTATGAGGCAAAAAGCAGGTTGGGACAAAAATAGTAATGAAGTTATCACATTTTCTTCAGGTCTACTCAGGAAACTGTTTGTGTTAGGGTTAACACACAAAGCTTAGGTTTCTGAATATCTAAGTATCACAACGCTGTTGTGATACAGTGAGGTGGGTCAGTTTGCTACTTCAAATAAACAGGACTGGCCAAAACATCCCCTAACCTCTTTTCCAAGCTCTACCACTGACCTTCTGCAGCCTTGGAAAAGTCATTTCAACTATGTTTGAAAGGTCTGATAGGATATGAATTTTTTTCAGTAAGATGTGTAAGATGTAACTAAAATCTACATACTACTATAGAAATCCAGTAAGAAATGGACTAGGAAAATTGAAAATGGAAACAAATGTAACAAATTAATATTTGATGCTATTCTCTAACCCTCTGTTTGATTAAATTACATACCCTTACTCTTGCAGTTGAATTGAGTGGTTCTTGCTCCTCATGTAGGAGTTTTGTCACACTGGAATTGCTTTTCTCCAGCACTACTTAACATTATTTTATTTTTAAAGATTTTTTTCCAAAACAATCTCATGAGAGAAGCCTTCAAAATAAATATTTCTGTTGGGTTTTCTTGGCTATTTTCTTCATACAGACCAGACTGCTGTACTCCTCCACATAACGCAGGAACTGAGGAGAACAAGAGAGGAGACAACTCACATTCTCAAAATGCCCACGATTGTCTCAGACAACCTGGAAGCCTGTCTAGGCTCAGGGCCACTGTCTTTTATACTCAGACAAAAATGTTACTTGAATCTGGGCAAGAAACATGTTTCACGAGCCCAAAACACAGATTGCATGCTTGCCTTTACCATACGATACACCCGGGGTGGAAATCTGGGAGACACCATTTGGGAGAGGCCACGATGACACTTCCAAAGCACAAGCTGTGCTGTCCACGGGCAAAAGGCAAGCGAGGGCTCTGGATGCCAGGGTATAAAAGGAGCCTGTACGCATGAGAGCTCTTATCACTGGCAGGCTCTAGGACTTGCAAAGTCAGAGCAACAAAGCCCAAAATACATATATATGCAGAACGAGCCACAAAGTTTCCACCCTGATGAAAGCACAACGAGGAAAATCTTTCCGACAGATTCACAGCTGGTTTCAATCTACAGTCTAAGCATATCTAATGGGACGCTTTTATCAGAGCAGCTCTCACAGGGTCCTGGCTGCTACCGAGGGCAGTTTGCCACTGTGCAGACCCCTCAACAAAAGTCAGAGAGGACACTGTGTACTGCCTACACCAACTGAGGCATGGGGTAATAGAGACCATCTGCTACAAACCCTGGCCCTACTTGCACCTTTTTTAATCCAGCCTAGCTCCTAAAATTTTACTGTAGCTGATGTAGCTGCCCGATGCAAGTATCAGAAAAGTGCAAGATACACCTCTTAAGAATCTTATTTCTTCTTATATGGCTCTCAGAGGTAAATGAAAGGATTCTACCCATGTGAACACAGAAAGTGGTACCTGGTCTCAAACTCTCCTGGGTGAAACTCACGCTTCTCTAGAGACAGGAGGTTTTCCTGTAAGGAAAGGTTAAGACAAGCTACCACATTCAGTAAAAGCAAGACCTTTACCTTCTACACACCACTTACTAAAAAAGTTCAAAACACTGCATCCATTTATGAAATTTGTGTGCTAGGAACTTGTTGGGAAGTCACTGCGTGCATGTCATGCAGTAAGTTAAGAGTACTTCAAATATATATTATTTTTGCCCAGTGGTTTACAGATTTGTCCTGGGACAATAGAAGTTTACAGAGAAGGGGGACATGTTTGTGATTAAGGCGGCTTTCAGCTCTTCTTCCTACAGATACCCCGTGGATACTGCTGTATTCTCCAGAATCTAAGCTTCCACTTAAAAAACAATGAAGTTTCTAGCCCATCTGGATTTGCGGAAGCAGAATGTAAACAGATGTACTGTTGTCTTATTTTAGAAGCTATAGCAAGCCAGACTGAAACAATAGCACTAAGAAACGTCTACTGCCTCCATTCATCTCAGTGGGGTGGGGTGTTAACTTTGAAGCCTAATTGTGACCACTTTAAAGTCAGCCTTTTAACCATTTCACTGCTATTACCACACCAGAAACTCCAAAGTAATGAACTTACCCAGGCTCTGTATTTGTATGCATTACTCTGAGACCTTCCATTCACTTGAAAAGGACACTGCATTACAATCGAGCTAGTTTGAATATTCTTTTACTTAAGAAGTTAGCTGAATTGTTTGCTAC
Source organism: Grallaria varia (assembly GCA_013396735.1). Classification (NCBI taxonomy): domain Eukaryota; kingdom Metazoa; phylum Chordata; class Aves; order Passeriformes; family Formicariidae; genus Grallaria; species Grallaria varia. The sequence goes on along the minus strand of VWZG01013007.1, from coordinate 117,625 downwards.
TGTCTTTCAAAATTAGGGTTAAAAGAAAGTCAAGGGTGAGAGGTTAGCCTCATTGTTGTTCTCTCAAAAGTGCAACACGTGGGATTTCATGCTTTTTACTTTGATCAGGGTGCCCGGATGGCAGTTCATTTCATTAAAGTGACAAACAGTTACATACAAAACTGAAAATAATGACTATTCAAATAACAGGGCACCAAGAAATCCTAATGGTGTGGTAAACTATATTGGGGAAGAAAAAAAAAAAGAAAACCGGGAGAGAGAGTGGGAAAAGGTCATCATTTTCAGGAACTTAGGACAGCCATTACCTTAAATCCAAGGTATATTTGGCTTGATTGTGAGCATTCAGAGAAGTTGCCCTTCTAAAGACGTTTTACATCCCATTTCCATGAAGCCAATGCATACTTCATCAGTGGTCACTCTGAAGTCTGCATGTGAATTTTCCTCTAGGACCAAACACTTGAAGACTAGCAGCTCTACACACACAGTTTGGTAAACAGGACTTCAGGTGCCGTGAGTGCTCACTGGAAATTATTCAGATGAGCTACTCTAGCTTATGTTTCTGAGCATCCAGAATCCCACCAACATGCACTGGAGTCTGAGTCACAGAAGTCACAGTGCTGGAGCACGTGATGGAGATGCCTGGCTGGGTTTGGTGAGGCTGTTTGCTTTGCACCTGCTCTACCAGCCCTCCCGGCCACCTCCACTGCAGGACCTCTCTGCAATGCCTGCCACTGTGTCTGCCACAGGTCATGGACGACACAAGACTGATGCAGAGCAATGTACCCACTGCATTAGTACTTCTTCCCAACTTCTACAGTTACGTCCATACTGATGATCCAGCCACAGGCCCTTTTACTTGTCATTTTTTCCTAATATAACACATATTAGGTTGAGAAGTCAAAACTAAAATCACCACTGCACTACTCTGGCCATCATTAGTATATCCATGTACCTTAAGTAGATAATCCTGACACGCCTCAAGATGCCCTCATTGCAGGTATAGCCACAAGTTCGGTGGAAGTGAAATAGGAGGGGCAATACCATCCAAGTCAGCTACACGACAGAGCTATGGGAATGGCATTGCCCAGGAAAAGATCTTGAACAAGCAGCTGGGACAAGAGTCACCTCTGTAGGTCATGGAGCAGCAACTGGAAGAAAGCAAGCTGGAAGAATCTGCATAACCCACGCTGTATTTACTGCAAGATAACACATTCTCACTCCTGAATAAAACTGTCTTTACTTGGGAAGGTCTTGAACTGGCATAAGAGTGCCTACATGTGGTAAAGGAATAGGCTTATTTTGGTAGAAGGAGGAAATTTTCCTGTCTACACAATGCCTAGGTGTTTGTGCAAACAAAGCCCTAATTCATGCAGTTCAGGTTCTTTCGCCTGCTGCAACAGACAATACTCTGATGCTGTTATTAGTAAGTTATGAATGCACAATCCTTCCATGTGTAACTTTCACTGTTAGCTGGGTATTAGGGTGTTTGGAATTTGCCCTGACTAATAAAATCACCAGATCCACACCCTCATGTTATCAGATGTCAGTGTTTCCTAAATCTTGATCTTCAAACTGCAACATAGGATTTGTAAAAATCTCATGATAGAAAACTGGAAATAAACCTCTGCTTTCACTTAAAACCTCACAAGCACCGACTTCACACACAAAAGGCCTGGTATGGAAAGTCAGACAAACACTTTCATTTTCTATTAACTTCAATCAGCTGCTGCAAGGTGATCCGTTCTCTGCAGAAGGTGCTGAATAAGATTCTATATAAATTCACAGAAGTGTCTGAGTGCTGTTGAACATGTTTTCTGCAGACGCTTAGAGGTGCCGAACAAAGGCAGCTGAAAACAGAGTTGGTAAGTTTACAGTTTTACTTTATCACTGTATTAAATTCCCATTCAACATCTATAAGGCACCACAGACTTGTTATAGAAAAAATAAACAGGCTCATAAAAACTAGACTTGCCGCTCTTTGCTTTGCCTCACATCCCTCTTCTTTTCAACTGCTAACAAGTAAAACAAGCCCCTGACAGCTGGATGGGCAGAAGTCTGTGCTGGCAGTGTCCGGGTCCGGAGCAACACTGCGGGCTGGAATGCTGACGCTGGCAGGGCTGCCACTGCGTTTACTTAGCACTCATTTCTCTCAGTCTGCTTCAGACCAGAAATGCAGGCAATGAAAACCTATTCAACCTTTGAGAACCTCGGCCATAGTGGTTAGCAGAGCAGGGTCTTTGCAGGTACATGAAAGAGGCATTCAGAAGACACTCCCGTTCAAGGGAGGTAGTAAGAGAGCCCCCAGCTGTCTCTGGTTACCTTTTATTGGCATGAAAAGAGGGAGGCAGGAGGGGCAAGGTTTCAGGACAAATGAAAAACAAGCTTTCTAAGATTCACTGTTCAACCTCAAAACAAAAGCTCAGTGAATTTAAGCTAAAGGATCTTAGTTCCATTTCTTTCAGTTTAGTAATTTATTATAGAGAAGAGAATGAAAAAGCTGTTTCAAGCAGTGGATTAAACATTACCCCGAAACAGAATTAGAGTGCAAAAAATATACATTATGAATTCAGCTAGTTTCTTGGGCAATTAAAGAGCAAACTGGCAAACACATGAGAAAGTGTACCATAATAGTAGGTATCCAAGGATCTTTGGTTGAAAACATTTACATCATGATCACAGCTGGACAAAACAGCTGTCACAGAAGCATTATTAAGTAGAGGGTATAATCTGTAAACAATCGCCACCCAAATTAAACCAAGGTCTGTTGAGACGGAGAAGAAATGCCTCATTTTAGAAGGCAGCCCAATGGCTGCAGACAGCCCAGAGCTGCCCTCCACAGTAAGCCAGCCCAGGGCAAGGTGAGGGTGTAAGGGACACTGGCAGGAGTGTCACTCCCTAGAAAGCCACCAGCAGCTGGGGAGGAGACATGCTGGCCAGGAAATACCCCTCACCCTCTCCGCCCACAGGGGCAAGCAACCTGCAAAGCCCTGCACCGTCCTAACCTTGCTGCAACCTGAACAAAATCCAGTTTTTCTAAGTCTTGCATGATATGGCAGGCTCTTCCCCAGGCATGGTGGATGCCCAGATTAATTCTGGGTTCACTCCATACAGAACATTAGAAGAGAAAATGGATGGGCCAAAACCATCCCATTAAATGAGGACAGTAGAGAGTTCCTGCTTCACAGGATCTTTTAAAGAAATGTGAGATCCCCAGACACTGCGGAACAGGGAACCATGCAAGTACAGATTTAGTGACTACTACATTCATTCAACAGCAAGTTTAACAATTTAACAGATTACGTCAATTGCAAAAAGATAATTAACAACTGTAATACCCGATATTTACACACAGCTCTATACAAACCTATTATCTTTCTGTAGAGGTATACAAATATTACCTAACCTGTCACCTGAGGACACATGGCCAAAGCCTTGGCTTCTTGATGCACTGCAGAAGTCTTTTAAAGGGTGACCACACGCTCCAAAGTTTGTTGCATTGAATCTAGGCAACACAACTTCAGCTACACTTGTGTAAATACCTTGAGGTAACTCAGAGCCCTCTATAAATTTATGTAGATTTCATGACACCTAAATGTAGGTGGGTTTGTGTGACCTGAAAAAATGACACATACTAAGTAAGGGGCAAATTTAATAATTTTCAAACACCAGTAATTTACATCTATATTGTATCTTTTTGTTACATTTTTAATTTCATGCCAGCATGTCTCTCAGAGGCAAGCTAGCCAGAGAGCAAACTATCTGGCTGAAGCAGTGATCGGGATAGCATGCTAGCTATCACCTTGATACACAATGAGACAGAAAAACAGGAAGGATTTATTTGGAATTCCTTTGGCAGTACTGTAGGATTTTCTGCAAGGGAAAATATCCAGGAGTTTATGTAATTCCTTAATTATTTGAAGAGGCAAAATGGATAATTTAGGAAAAGTTCTTAGAAATACTTCAGAGGAAAAATATTTTATTCATTACAGTACCTTCTTTTTTTTCCAGATCATTCTTTTAGTCTCTTAGCATATCTTAAAGCAAACATGGACTGCCAAATATTTTAATCAGACTACTTCTGATCTGTAATCTCTCTGATATAGATTGTGTCTTAATAAATCATTTCACAGCCTAAAAGAACCATTAGGAACTAACTGCAGCATTTGCAGAAATAGTATAAAGTCACTTGGCATTCTTTTAGGTCATACAAGAGGATAGGAATAATGGTCAAATTTAGTGTTGACACCTGAATATTTAAAAATTGGTGAGTAAGGACTTGATTCCTGTCATTTGTCAAGAAATTTTACTGAAACTGATCTTAAATCTATCATTAAATAAGAGAATACAACAAAGTGTGTTCCTACAAAAACCTGACTCAAGGCAACAAAAGTCATCCCACTGACGTGAAGAGGATTTGGTCAAAGCCTGGTGTTCAGTGGTGTAAAATGCACACTGAGGAGCAAGAAAAAGTCAGAAGCAACAGGATTTTAATCTCGACAGCTGGATCTTCTTGCAAGATATCAAATACAATTTGGACACTACATTAAGTAGAGACAAATGAATCAATACAAGTCTTAAACTTCCTAAAAAGAGCACTTCCTGGCACCATCCTTTCATCTCTTCTCAGATACTATGTTGGTGGCAAATCTTGCAGGTGGCAGGATAAATACTCTAGCAGATATCTGCTAAACATAATGTAGTTGTATTCTGTTATTAAAACAGCACTTTTTCTAATTTTTTTGTGGCATTAATTTCCTATGTAACATTCTGCTTTACTAGTGTCCCAATACATATGTTCCAATCAATAAACAGCCCATTTCGCATCCTGGTCATCTCTGCCCATCTCATTCACTTGCAGAGTGCTTTTAGCACTTCCCTTTCTGTTTTAACTATTATGGTCAATTGCATATCAGCCCCTTGTAGAGAATGGACACTGCACCTGCACCTGAGCTCCCACCCACATAAGCAACATCAGTAGAGTGTTTAGGAGATTCTTCTGTTCATATTTCTCTTACCGTGCCAAGTTCGGTTCTGTCAGGTGTTACTCAACTCCTCCTGTTTTCTTCTTGATCACAAGCTCTTTCCTTCTTCTCCTCACCCATCCCACCTCCTGGCACAGAAAAAGGAGTTGATCCCACTGGCAACAACCAGAATCTGTCCAGAGTATGCTCCAAATCTGGTCCCACAGTACCACAATAGCCCCAGCATTAACTTGGACATCCTACCCATTCCTGGGGAAAGCCTACTGCTCAGGTTACACACTGGCTTAGCAGAGCAGTAGCAGCCTTCGAAGGGATTTAGCTCTGTTCAAAATGAAACACTTCTGCCCATTTCTATATATGAACAGCTGCACCCCTGTTTCAGCACCCCTGCTAGCCAAGGCAGAACAAACAGAAGGTTTTCCAGGAGTGGCCTTCAACAAAAAAAATCAAAACTGACTTATGAGGCTTAAAGCCATACAGAAAGACTCTTCCCATCCAATAACTGGAATAAGGAAAAAGAACAGTCCTTGTTACAATATTATTTGCTGATGAACGGATCCAAGCTCTGTGTGACTCGCAACACGCAGTAGTAAATGCAAGAAATGGCAGCATCTTACTTGCAGGAAATACCAAATGAAAAATGTAGTGCTGAACATGATTAGAGAACACTAAAGAATGTGAAAGACTTGCTTCAGATACCGTCACCATTAACTATTGATTGCACAGGAAATTCACGTGAAGGGCTTGCTAGGAAGGTTTTATATTCTGCGTCCGAAGGTGCTGCAATAAAATGCCAAGAAAAAGGCTTGAAATAATGAAATAAAGCAAGTTATCATCAGTCACATTGTATGTACCCTGAGCAACAGTATTTACAAACCATGAGATGGTGGGTATTTAAGGAAGTTTTGGTAAATATTTTACTGACACTTCTTAAGGGCATTTCTGTTAGAAGGAGCCCTTGAAATGGAGACAGTAGATGTATTTTAGAAGAGCATGCAAAGGTAGTTGCAACAGAGGCACAGAAACAGACATTAATTGGCAAGATTAATGAAAGTCTGGATATCATCACTTTTTATTCGTATGTCTGTAGTTTCCCTTGGTTCAGAAATTAGGCTTACAGGAACATGTAGTGTCTGTCAAGCCAGACATAACCACCGAACTCTTTCACTGCATCTTGACTCCTCTTTTTCTGTATTTGAATAGTAACTTGTACATGAATAGAAAATTACTACTATGTCTTTACAAGTCTTGGAAAAAAGTGTCTCCCAGTTTGGAGAAATCCTTTTATCTGGATGCATTTACAGAGCACCACTACAACCCAGTGCCAATGCAGTACTTACCTTTATAGCTGCTGCCACTGCCTCACAAAGGAGACAAACTAATTTTGTACACAACTTTGACTCCTATGAAGTAAACATAAGTTACACAAAAAATCCTTTCCCACCACTGAGAGAGAATGCCCTATGAAATTCATACTGCACAAAACCAGAACAAAACACTTTGGAGGAAGAAGCAACAGTTACAGCATAACTATTTGATGCTGCAGGGGGGAGAAGACATAACTTAACTTGTTCAAAGCACTCATATTGAACACCTTATTCTTATCGCTTATTCCGCATAGCAGACCTCATCCAACTGATCTTCCTTTGGATAAGTAGCTTTGATGACCTCCAGGTCATTAAAGTGTTTCCCCTTTCTATCTGTCTTTATGCAAACTGAGGATTACTAAGTTTTTATTAAGTCCTTGGGAAGGGTTTTTCCTCCCAGGTTTAAAAAAAAAAAGCCAAAGCATTTCATTTTTCAAAGAAGGCGCAGTGAGCTTTCATCAAGACCTTGTCTGCTTTCAAGTGTTATAGCTTTTTTTTCTGCAAGGTGATACTAGCACTAGCACTTTCTGGAAGAAGAGCTGAAAATGCTGTAAATGCATTATATAAAGTAGGTAACACAGAGGAAGCTGGGCGATTGAGCTGCACGCAGGATTCTGCACCACTTTACAGACTTCAGTAGGTTACAACTAGGAACCAGAGGTGGAGGTCTGTATGGTTTCTATTATACTGTTGTCCAAAATCACACTAGAAGATAAAAAGACGCAGCTGTGAAGTACAATTGGATGGGGTTTCAGAAAAATAACTCCAGGTTCATATCTCGGTTGGGTCATGCTCACACAACAGGAATGAACAGTCTGTAATTGAGTCAGCTGAACTGGACTTGTATAAACAAAAACTGATAAAATTAAAGTTTTGTCCTACAACATACAATATTCATCTGCAGCTTTTTCTAAGAATTTCCTATTCCTGGAAATTATGAATCTTTCATGAATCCTCTGATGAACTGTGAATGCATAACAGGAGATTGGGTGATTGAAATTAATTCTTGCGTCCATTTAGAACTTAATTAGCTCAGTTTCAAACACTGAATTGGCTATTAGAGATATTAAAAGTATGCTACTCTAAACACTAATTATACTATTTGTAAATTGTTCTAGGACATTTTGATGTGTTTATATGCCTTGTTCACAAATGTTTCCAGGATTTTTTTGTAGTTTAACTTAATAATCACAGTTAAGACTAAGCCTAAACATAATACATGTTGCTAACACAATGAAATCAGTTCTGTCAAGTCATATAGGCCAACAAATCACAGACTTGGGAGAAGGTCTACAGGTAGAAGACCCAACCACTCCTTTCAATGCCATCCCATACTTCTGAGTAGCATTTTAAAAAAATAATAAAACAAGCAAAAACAAACACCACCCCTTTCACCCAAAATAACAAAAATTAATCAACATCACTATGAAAGGATGACATGAGTGCAGTAATGCATCTATCATTAACAGACCTACCAGACTGTCTAAGCAGAATCTCTTTTTGTTTTTCTTGTCAAGAGTAGCATTTTTAGCATTAGTATTATGGATTGATTTTCTAGGGTGAAAAAAGACCACAAACCAGAAAGCAAATCTCAAAGAAAAGTATTTTCATATTTAAACTAAGCAGTCTTGTTACTTATGCTAATTAAATGTAGACTATAATCTCTTAAATTTCCCTAGAAAAAATATGCATACTTAAACTTCTGGGGGCAAAGAAGCACTTCGGGGCGAACAAATGTTAGAAACAGATACTCTGACCTAGAGGCAAGAAGAGGAAAAGTGAGGATGTATCCCAGAGACTCTACTATTTCCTGTCAACACCATGGGAAAGGACAAGAACTGAGATGATTCCTGTCTGCTGCTGGCTGGCTTTGTATATTCCCTGGTGTTTCACTACTCCACTTACAGGCTCAGCAAGAGTTTTTTTCACCCAAGTGTTTGTATCATTCATTATCAGTAACACCAGAAAGAGGTAGCCATCAGCAACAAGGCAACTCTCCTCTCTACAGGAGAGAAGATTTAAGACACAATGAGGTGCCAAAAAAAAAAAATAATTTCAAGCCACCTGTATATCTAGAGTGAGAAAATCTGTGAGAAGGGCAAGTGGACATTTTTTCTCCTCACAGACTAAGCAGAAGATTTTCTAAATAGAAACACTTCTGACAGCATCATAGTTGAAAGAATGAGACCATGAAATCTGCGTGTGGCCATTTCTGAAAACCCTCCTGCAAATGGCCTCTTTCAGCTGTGTGGAACCTGCCTGTTGGAGTGGCCTCTGCAATGACCTAGCTCAATGGAATGCTCTAGTGGGTTGGGGCAGAGAAGACCATGCCCCAAATGGGGACATTCCCAGGCACAGCTTAACTAATTACTGGCACTTGCACAAAACTACCTCTTTCAGGAGGCAGTCACAAGTGACCAGCAATTCTGCTACTAACAAGTGGTGTTTGCAAGGAAAACTAGAGGCGTTCATTCTGTTGAGCTCAGGACTGAGCTGCAGGTTTTTTGGGAGGTACCTGAGAAGCAGGTACACCTCCACATCATCAAAACAGACAGACACCCTAGAATGAACTCCCTATGTCATCTTCTAAGTTTTATAGAACTTTAAAAATTCTTTTAAAATCGCTAAAAATTCTCAAGATCAAACACACACGCACGTGTGCATTACAAGCAGCCTCTCACCAGCTATATTTGCATTCATTGTTACTCCTTAACCTGAAACCTCAGGTTTAAATAACTGTCAGCTGATATTATCAGTGTTTGGTTTATGAGTCATTCAGCCAAGGAAGAAAACAGCACCTTTACAAACATGCCCTAATTTTTCTGCTGCTATGGGGAGCAGAAGCAGAGTGGAGGCACAGGAAGGACTTGCAGCCTGAACAAAAATATATGTCCCACCCCAGAGTTCTACCTGTTAGGCACTTATAAACTCATAAATCAAGTCACGAAGAGAACAGCAGGAAAACAGCTCTGGGACATTAGTCCAAATGTTTTGGTATAGTTTCACGTTTCAGCAAGAAACTTTCTGCTAACTTGCTTTCCCATTTAAATTTGCTCCTTCACACAAACCCCAGATTTCTAGAAGTTGTTTTGTTTTTGCCCTCAGTGAGGCTCCAGAAATTTGAAAAGAGGGAAGGGAGAGAGAAATCACGGCTCTGGATTCAGTTTTACACAAAGTAAGGTCATGTCAAAAGGAAATGTCTGCCCTCCCACACACATGTGCTAAGGACAGTTTTGCTAAAATTAGCCACTGGTGGAAAAGTGCAGGATCGAGTTGTTCTCATGAGTCTTTCTCTTTTCAGCAGAGTTTTGCCCCATCCCAGAGCCCAGCAGACTCAGCCTTGCAGAATGCTCTGGACCTTATCCGGCCACTGGCTCCAACAAAAGCAGCAGAGACCAAGGCCAGACTCACATTGCACAGATGTGCCCAGACTGGATTCATCTGGGATGCATTAGACTGGGAAATCTCTCGTCTTTGCTAGCATACCTGCTTTTTATTCAGGGCAAGTGCCACTGTAACAAGATTTATATGTTAGGCTGCACTGATAAAATTGTCTGACAGAATCTGGGTTGGTCACTCTTATCTCAATACTAAAATTAAATATTCCTATGAAAATTAGCCTTGACTTTTGTTGTGCAAAGCAAATCAAAAACTATTTTGGTTTTTTTTTAAGTGATGAATTGCAGATATCAGAATAAAACAAGTAGGGGAGTGGAAAATTTTGCATTAGAGCACTAGGTGATTCATTCTGTTTTACCTGCGCTACGAAATAACGTTCAAGGGTATAATATTCTCTGTAAATTGTTGTAGCTTCTAAACCTGATCACAACTTCAACAGTAACAGACCAAAACTGGTACTGACTTCCTATCTTGTGTTCAGATCCTGCTATCAACTGTTCAAGTACAAGCATATTAAATTTAAGAGTGTTCTTCTTATCACCATCCTTTATTCAGGTGTGGACCCTTACCTACACCTTTGTGGTGCCTGGTTAATGCTCAAGACTTCAGCCTCTTTCTTGTATTTTCCAGTACTTCCTTGCTTCAGCCAAATCAAAACCATAGGCAGCACCGCATTACTCAAATTTTTGCCACAGACAAAAAACAGCCCCAGAAAGTTGCCTGGCCTCCCTGTGTGGTCATCAGGAGCAGGCAGACCCTTCCCAGGGGCACTCATTTCCACCACCACCACCACCACCTCTCCAAATTAATACACATGGCATGAATTGTCCTCTAGACGTGCTTATTTACCCTTATTGACTGTAAACAGGGCTTAGGTAACTAGATGCACTGCTCAAAATAGGCAAGATGAATCTGTTATGGGGAACCCTAAGCCTCAGGGGAAAAACATAAGAAAGAAAAAAATCACCTTCAATAAGAACATGGGTGCCTTTTCCTTTAAAAGCCTTTCTCTGTGGCTCCTGTAGGGTCATGTGGCCACTGGATATTCTGCAACTGCCCTGGCTTGGAGTTATTTCTGGTGTAGGTCTTGGCATGATTTTTGACCTTTTGGAGACCTCTTTGTGTTAGGTAACACAGCTCACGCACTCTTTCCAGAAAATGCACAAGAGATTGAGCAAGGCAGGAAAGCGAAAGCAATAGCAACATTCCATCAGGCAGGGAAAGAGTTAAAGATATGGGGATCAGGGAAGGAGTCTTTCTTTAGGAACTCATGCAGTTTCAGTCACTTAATAAAAAAGGATTTATATTTCTGAAGTAAGGATCTGTACTTCCTCCCTCTGCCGAAGCTGTATGTTTTTCTGCCAGACTGTGATGAAAAGGGCCCTCCCTTGCCCATCACAAGCCAACACTGAAGTCATCCTGTTATTCTCTTTCACCTGGCACACATGTTGAGCCTTCTCTGTGGAAGTCTTGCTGAGACACACATCTCATTGTCTCTTGTTCCTCTCTGCTCATGAGGACTTTTTAATCTCAGGTTTCTTTTGCACACAGCTCAACCAGGAATATTTCTGCAATTTCCAAGAAGGAGGATCCATACATGTAAAGCATGCTGTTCTCTGATGGCAAATGACCATCCATTAAAGCCAGAACCAATTTCTATGAAGAGGATGTTGTAAAGAGCTCTAACTATGCGGTCCTGCTGACCTCTTGTTCGAAAACTCCCGTCGTACCTAACTACAACTAATCCAAGCTGGAAAGTCAGGAAGATTGGGCCCCTTTTGCACCACAGCAGCATTTCGGAGGTGAACGTGGAACCAGCCACAGGGTGATTTAGCTGCAAGATACCCCTCTCCTGCCTGCATTTCTAGAGAAATGCCACAAAGGCTCAGCATCTCTCACAGTACTCCTCCCTACTGGAAGTGAGAGAAACAGAGGCCAACTCGGCTCTCTCTTTCAGGCAGTGTTCATCTTTGAGGCTGAATTTAAGGACATGGCTAGGGATTGTCTAGATTTTTTTTTTTTTACCTGCTGGGATGCATTCTTGGCTGATCGTGCATGTCAGGGATACCTGGCTGCAATGGAACTCCAGCAGCCATCTCCCTTTGCCTGACCAGGTAACTTTCATGTCTCCCACTGTGTTTGCAGAGTAAAAAAGTGGGTCTTTCACAAATAGGCAGCACTATAATTTTCCAGAGGAGGTAGAGCTCATAGTCAACATGAACTCTGCACAGCAAAGACACAATAGGAGCTGCAGGCTTTAGACCACTCCCAAGATCAGTTCAGATATGATGCAGGTGTAGCCACAGGCTTTCCTTGTGGGAAGGAGAGAAAATTGGAGAGCTGTGTATTATGTATCTTTGAGGTTATTAGAATGACAAGAATAAAGTGAAGTAAGATTAAGAGGCTTATTAGGCCGTCTCTGACAGATCTTTTCTGCTTGTCGGGAAGAGTTTCCCACTGAGTTCCTGAGAAGTGCTGAGCCCCTGAGGACTCCATGCAGAGGCTACACTTTGCAGCCACAAATAGCACTGTTTTTCTATGCAAGGCTGAGCTATCAGGGAAGGTATCAGTGCAGCCTGTTGCTACTGATACTGTAAGCAGAAGACAGAAACAGTAGATCTTTTGTTTATCAGCCCAGTACAGTGTGCAGCCCCTTGTGAATAATAAGCCACCTTTCTGCAGCTCTTGTACAGTGCAATGCAACATTTTCAGCTAAACTGAGCCTGCAATCACCTGATATCGGCAAGTTAAAATAGTGCTGATAAAAAAAATGTCAGTACAAGAAAATTCTGAGGAGCACAGTGTAAGAATAAGTTAAACCAGGAAGGACATGTTCTTTCTAACAAATGCAAGTTCCTTTCGGCTGATCTTCACATCTCAGATTTACTACTTGTACTATGGAAATCATTGTATTGCCTCATCACAGGGCTCATGCGAAGCCGTGCTTACTCATGCTTGCAAAGCATTTAAAGATCAGAGAGGGCAGTGTCTGTAAAACCATAAAGAATGCTTTGTTATCATTATTATTTGACCACAGCAATAGGGAAATATGCTTTAAGAATGCTTCAGTTCATTAGTTCATAACTCTCTTTTAGTAGCTATAAGTTTAGCTGAGAACCTAAAAGCAAAAACCAACAAGCTGCAAGGTAGGAGGTTCAAACTTCATGTGCCTCAATATAGGCCTATTTTTTTGCCTTTAACATAGGTGGTGAAGACTTTTAACAGCACTTTTAATCCAAAAGTAAAAAGCAGACGTAGAGGTAAATGCAAATGAATCTGAGACTCATCCTGAAACATCTGTTTCCCAAAATGTTACCCTCTAGCCCACATCCCGAGCTGCTATCCCTTCTCCCTGCACAAGCTTCTGGGGTCTCATTAATGCACCGGGCAAGTCTACACAGCAAAGGGCTGTTAGAGATCCTCAGGTAGCTTTGAGGAAACTGGCTTGTCTACATGGTACATTGCAATGCTGTGCACGGATGCTAGCTTAGATCCCAGGGGCAATATAGCTGTGTCTGTATAGCAAAGCACCCACGCTAATTAGCCCTGCCCCTGAGGATGCTGCAGGAACAGAGCTAATTAGGTATGCTGAGAGGCATCTCTGTTAATTAGCCCAGGGAGAACAGAACAACCCTAACAGAGCTTCCGATCATGGCACTAGTACAGGGATCTCTATAGTGTACTTGGCTGTGTAGCATAGCTGAGCCCACAGTTCTTTTGAGCGCCATCCTAAGAATCTAAATATCTTCTTTCAACCCAGTCTCACCATCTGACCCTGCTTTTGCAAGTATTTGTAGTTGTGTTTTTCTCGTGATGTTAGGAAAATTGAGTAAATAGATTCAAGAGAATGAAGAAGAAAAAAAGCCAGTAAAAACCACACTACAATGATCTAGTGTAATTAAATTCACCTACATGTAGCGGCATGCCTGTAGGGAAGCACTGGATATTCCTAAGCCATCTTGATAAAAGGCGTATTTTGGCTAGGGGTGCATGTTTTGCAAGCAGTCTATCTCTAAAGGTACTGTTAACTCAAGCCAACTCAGTCATAAATACAGACTATGGTATATTAAGTTGTAATCATGCAAGATTTTCCATTACAAGTTCAGTGCTGAATGTAATCATTTAGGCACAGGCACACACGTAGGAAAGACGGAGCTCCTGAGAGAGCAGTTTTGTTCATTTTCCTTCTCTCCTGGTTGCACTATGCGCTAGAACAGGGCTGTTCTGCCTTGTCCTCCTGCCTCCTCTCTCCACCAGACCTCCGATCAAGTGTCACTGTCCATGACTGTGCACAGCAGACGTAAGACTCTCCCCATGGCTGTGCACTCTGGCCTGGCTGCCAACACTAAGCACCGCACACAGTTATGCCTCTAACTTCCACGGGTTGCTATACAACGGCACAGGGTTAAATAACAGTCTGTCTCCACTACAGCCAGCACAGATATGAGGATGGTGATGAGACTGTTGTTAAGGGAACTCTTCCAAATGCCTTTCCAACCACCATATCATAGGTATGCATAAAAAAGCTAAGTTAATGCCTTTCAAAGAGAAAATGTGCGTGCTTTGTGTCATTCCAGGAGGGGGTTTTATGGTTCTTATTTTTGAAAAATGGAGCACAGTGATTTCCAATTATCATCCAGGCATGTGTGTAAGAGCACCCAGTTCTTTCCCATATGTTTCAGACAAATGTTTTTGCACATAGGCAACTTCTGAAAAGGACCTAAGCCCTTAAGTCCCAGGTTAAGTTCTTTATCAAACTGCAAAAATGCATGGCGAAATTTTAAATCAGCCTCAAAAGTTTATAACATGAAGCTGCTAGAACATTTGAAAAGACTAAAACTTTTAAGAAGTGGATATTAGGAAATCATAAATAGTAGAGAAGACAGAGGTTTCTTCTGGAATTAATCTGGTTCCAGTAGACTCAATATTTGGGTTTCCTATAAAGATTACTATAATTTTTAGGCTTATAAAAGCAAAAAACTTCAGGCTCTTATCTTTCAGGTCCCCAAGAATTTACAAGTATGATATGAAAGGGGGGGAGCGGGGCATGTATGTAATGTATCTGAAAAATCACAGTTCAGTATTTAATCTTTACTTTGCATCCTTTAGGGGAAAAAAAAAAAACCTTAAAAGTATGGTTTCTCTTTATGTAACTTCATTATACTTGTCAAAATAATATAGCGTCCTATAGCATTTACTAGTGCAAACTAGGATAACTCACACAACCTTGACTTTACAACAGGGGTTCTGGATGTATACCAGACACCCAAAATGGTCATTAACTTGATATGATATGAGAAAGGTGTTGAAGTGAATAACTTATATAGTAGTAATAGTGGTTCTGTCTGTGGACATTTTATCTTGCCTTGCTCTTGAATGGCAAAAAAATACTTCAACATGCCTTATCTCTGGGCAACTTTAGAGTGACCTAGAGACTTCTCAGTTTCAGAGTTCAAAATCAGCACCTCCATTTATACTTGGCCGGTGCTCAGACCAAAGCTGCAATACATCACATGGTCTCACAGACACCTACAAAATAGAAGAGATTGAAACTCTAGGCAGGAGCATCCTGTAACTCTATAAAAGTCAATGCTGTGTCCCAAAATAATGAAAATATCCCTGCTCTGTTTCAAACTGTATAAATAGCTCAGGTTTTCAGCTTTACTGCCAGAGGTTGGCTAATATCTTTCAGTTTGTTTGTCCAGTTTTACATCTACCAATAACTATTTTCTCTTCTTCCATCTCTTCAAAACAAAACCTGAAGCACAAAGGTTATCAACTTTCAAAACCTCTTGTGCACAGACCCATAAGGTCCCTGTCAATGAACAACTGCTCATCATTCATTCTCATTATACTGCACATAAATCTTCTCAGTGACCAGGGAAACAAGAAGCTTGCTACCCTCATAACATTCCTTGCATGCCTGCTGAAGGCGTTGTGTCTATACATTGCCTGTGATTCCCAGAAACACAGAGTTAAGAACAATTCAAGTGACATACGAAGGAATAGGAGGAAAGGATAACCTACATTTAAACTTTGCCAAGAAGTTCTCCAAACTAATTGCTTGAAGTGGTTAGGAAAATAAAGAAAAAAGCCTGTGACGCTTCTCAGTGTTACTCCTCAACAGCTGATTTGCCTTAGTATAGTTCTGCACGCCATACAAAAAAA
>VWZG01013007.1:0-101691 GCA_013396735.1 Grallaria varia | reverse complement strand
AAAAAAAAAAGTTCACTGTGGAGTTCATACTTTTATTCAATTTGAGAACCCTTAAAGATTTTCTAATGGAGGTGCTATATGGACAACAGTTTCACATTTCTTGAGTTACCCTGCACCGACCTCTTCCAACCATCCATAGAGACAAGAGGTCCAGCAGACAACAAACTGACATTCACAGAGCTAGAAAGTCATCTCTGAGACAGAAAGGTTAATGAAGTGACCAGAAGTGTGTCCAGGGTGTAAACATGGCATTTCACAAAAACAGCATGGTCCAGATCTCCCTGACGTGTCCGTACGGGCATAGCCAATTCCTTTTGTACAAGGGAAGAGCTGTCATTTCACATGAAAAAGCATAAACATCTATCTGCCCTCCAAACTCCTAGAATTATAAATAGTTTGAGTGACAAATACTTCAGTCACAGTGTTCAGGATACCTTCAAAAGATATCTCCAGCACTGTATATGATTAACCAAAGCCAGTCAGAATTCACCCTTATAAATATATCCTGGATAAGCCTGTTGGTTTGAACAAGAATTTGTGTGTCTATGTCTAAAGGAAGAACAGAAGAAACAGGAAGGTTAGTCATGTCAGTCACTTGTACACTTTTCAAGCTGACTGGTAGAGTGCAATTACTGTGCTTTGACAGTAACAAAAACACTGAATTTATAAATGTTGTGTATTATGTTGCTCAATAGATTTTATCACAGAAAAACTGAGTAGTCTTGATGAATAAAGTTTCACATAGGATAATGTTGAAAAAAATTAGATATTATTTGCATAGATTGCATTAAAGTGATTGTTTCCCACCCCTCCCAAGCATCTCAGTTCCTTAGAAATAAATTAGAGTCAGAGTTATTAAAATAAATTAAAAAAAAAAAAAAAACCTGAAGCAAATTTCAAACCACAAGACAAAGCAAACAATATTACAGTCTATTTTCAGACCTCCTCAAAGTTATCCTAGTTGTCAAACAATCATACATGTCCCAGACATCTTTTTTTCCTGAAATCCTGCTATGGTGTCTTCCACAGACACAAGAAATTATTTCCTCTTCAACACGTTAAGAAAGAAGAAAAAAGCAAATCATCCTTAAGTCACATGTGTTTCTCTTTAAGAAAAAAGGGTCTCCACAGTTCAATAAGGTGAATAGTCCTCTGTAAATGAGGTCATGCTGAGATTTTTTAACTATCTAGGATTAGGAAAGCAGTAGTATTGGTGGCAGTGTCATTGTCATACAAGCTAGAAATACTCCTAAACCTTTTTTTAATTCCAGCCTTCCTGGGACAGTGTTTCAACCTGCAAAAACCAGATTCATTGCTAAATTTATAACTGTGTTGAGAAGCAGAAGGAAAGCTGTGTGAGATACTAAGGTTTAAATGCCCTTTCAAAAATATTTGTGGTCATTCTGACCCAACTGGAAGAAAAAGGAAGATGAAACGTTTGCAAGAATAGCCTGCCTCAGTTGGTAGAGCCTGAATATGGGATTTTGCCTGGTTTATTTTAAGTCTGAGCAGCTAGCAGCTGGAGTATGTCCCACATGCTAACACTTGGAATTCCCCGGGGAGAAGGTTTGTTTCAAATGTAACACTGGCCTTCCAAAGCTGGATGTCTTCGTGCTTTATTAAATTTATGTATTCCATCACTGCTTCATGTCTCGATGATAATACACCTATTCTAAGCAATCGAACCTCCTTGCCAGCTTCCTATGAACTGTTTTTGATTTAAAAGCAATCTATTAACAATATCTGTTTTCACACACATACACACCCCAGGCAGATACTGAACAGACACAGCCTTGCAGACTTACACAGCAGCTGTGACAACAACTGATGTCACCTCCTTTGCAGAAATTTCCACAAGCGTCTTCCAAAGGCCAAGTTAAATGAGATAGAGCTTATCGGTTTCTTTAAAGTGCTCTGGATGAGACCAGTCCATGTGACCCCCTTCCCGGCCGCGGGGGTGTGGTATGTCACAGCTCCTCTATCAGCTGGCACATGGCAGTGGGAGATATGAGACAGCAGAAAAGTAGTAGTAACAACACCACCCGGCCTGCCGAAGACGGAACGAATACGCTGAGTAACTTCAGCGTGCGCTCACTTACTTTCTGAAAACAGGTGGAGGGTTTTCAGCCCCGAGTTCTGCCTGCACATCCCAGTCAGCACAGATGGGCACTAACGTTGCCAGCTATGAGTCGGAAAGGCTATGGTTCATTAGCGTCGTATTAACACCTTTAAGGAGTGTGTTGCTGGTTGGGTTTTTTTTTTCTTCACAAACTTCTCCCTTCTTTTAGGTATTCTGTGAATAAAAAAGAAATTACTAGCAAGGATGTTTTCCAAAACCAATTGCTTAAGATAAATTCCCTGTCTCTGTTCTTGTGTTAGAAATATTAGAGAATTTCAGAAGACACCCTCCTCAATTTTACTGCTGAAACTACTGAATGTTTCAGGTATCCTTCACTGCCTTCAATTATTATTAAATGATCAGTTGCAAAGAGTTAATTTTTAAAGTCTTCACAATTATTACCTTTATTCAAAATACTAACTGGCCAATAACACACTAACACAAGCATAAATTTAATATTTGCAAAACCTCTCATCTAAGACTTCATACTTGCTGGGAAAAAAAGGCTCCTTACTTGAAGTAATTTAAAAACACAGCCATAGTATTGAACATTGCAATCAAACAGCTTGCAATTTTCACCCCAGGACTCTCCCAGTTTCTCTTCATGGGCCTGTTAGCACAAAGGACAGCCTTAAACTCTTTCCCTAAGCTAGTTATGGTACTTTGGTTAACAAATGTTGGTAATGCAACTTTTTTCTTTGTGAATGTGTGCTTTCGATTTCTGAATTCAAATTCTTTCGCCAGAATAGTCACAGTCCCTCTAGATCACTTGGGCATGTCCCTTGTAAACTGTGCTACTGGTGCAAGACTAACAGTTTCTGTCATACAGCAGCACAACATACAAATTCTGGGTCTAGCAGAGCAGCGAAATATAGGTATATAGTATTTATAAGTACACAAGAATTTGTGGCAATGGCAGCAAGAGAAGTTAAAATTCAGTCTTGTTCTCTTCCTGAAGTCCTTCTCCTAGCCCTGCTACTGAATGTGGATTGACAGAAGTTTAGGGTTTTTAAATAAGATTTTTTGCAGTTCTGCTGGGTTGCTCCAGTCTTACTGCAATCTCACCCCTGACTTGTCTAGCCAGCTCACATTGGATGACACAAGCTAGCTTGCCTTTACCTATTTCCTCTTTCAAAGTTAAGTGTCTGCAGATAGAAAAATAAGCTTTCTTGGGCACAGACAACCTCTCCTATTTCAACTGTAGTGTGCCCAGCTCAAAACTGTGGCTGCAATCTAGATGTGAATACCACCTTAAATAATATTTTTTCAGGTGCTGGCTAGAGTTTTAAGATATAGTTCCAGCAATGAGCATATCAGAGTAGCCAAGACACAGCTGCTCAAAACAGCAACATGCAGTGGTTATGTATGCAAGGAAAAAAGACCTCCTTCAAGGAAGCTATTGAGGACAGCTGCAGAACAGTCCTCCTGAGGGTTCATTAGCTTTTTTCATCTCCTGTAAGCCAACCCTGGGCAGGACTTTAGAAGATGATTAAATCATAGAATTGTGTGTCATTACACCCTCTCCAACTCCAGCTGCAACTTTTTATCCATGAAAGCCCCAGGATCCAAGATCCAGGATAGAAGCCGTCCTATCTCTGGTATTTCCTTCTCATGCTGGTTACAATCACTGCTCCCACCATCACCTGCGTCTGAACTGCCTTTGGTTAAAGATCCTTAATCCTTGCTGGATCTGTATAAACAGTCACATGGATTCCCAGCCACCTAAAATCACTGGTGAACCATGGACTATGGCAGATAAAAGGCCTTTCAGTATTCTCCCCAGCAAGTCTTCCACAAAGGTATAATGAATTTTGTGCCCAAGTTCACTTCACTTTTATGCTGTAGGGATGCTCTAAATGGTTCTGTTATGTATAGGACAGATATACATTTATATGTAGTCCTGACCATACAGATGGTGAGATGCCAGCTATGAATCAACAGAATTTATAAAGCTCTGCCCAAGGTACTCATAACTGTGAGTTGCACACATGAGCTTTAAGTGCTAAAAAAGGCCCTGCTTTCTTCACACCTGAAATATGGGCCCATAGCCCCTACACTTACAGCATTCACAAGCCAGTGCATGATAGTCCATGCAGAGTGATTTTAAATTTTAGATGCAGACACATGACCTCAGATTCCACTCATAAAGGGCTATCTGTATTGCGATGGTTGAGCCTTACAAGTGCAAACATAGCAGAGGCACTAAGGGCTTATGTGAAAAAATAATTATTCCATGTAGAAAGGAAGTTGGCTTGCTTTGAGCAGAGGTGTTAATAGACTAACCTTTTCCCCCAACACCAGCCCGCTTACCTGAAAATATGAAAACATCTACTGATGCAGTGTTGTATTGATTTGTGGTGGGTGTCATATCCCACTCATGTTAAATGTCTTGCTGCATTTCAGACTACGATAGTTATTAATGGGAATACCAGTTATAAGAGTCATTTACTGAAAAATAAGTCCTGGACAACTGTGCTGCAATTTTAGTAATTTGAGGGCAGAGGCGTGCAGATCATAGTATACAAATATGGCTAAATTTAAAAGAGTAATTTCAGGATAGTTAATAAGAGATGGATCTTGAATGACAATACCAAAACAGAGACTTGACAAAGAGGAGACTTGCTTCAGCTGAGAGATCCACCAGAGTACAGATAAAACCATCAGCAACTGGAACAGGGGAAAAGGTAGAAAGATTACAAAGATCTATGGTAGAAAAGGTACTTAAGTCCCTCTCAAAGGCAGCATAACTTTGTTTCCTAAGCAAGGTTTCTTCTCCTCCCCATCTCCAATATATTTCAATTGCAATCAATGGTAATTTCACAGCAGTAGCAAGTGACAACACTTGGGAAGACATGGCATCAGCAAATTAAGCACAAGGCCATCATTTGCTCTGGCTGTGCCTGACTAATATCCCCCTAGTCTCTCTTGCCCTTCTATTAGTGGGAAAATTAGTTTCCTCTGCTAGCCTAAGCATGCATGTAAGTAGGTTCTTAACCCTATCAAAATGAGTCAGGCCTGAAAACGGGGAAGACAAAAATGTATAGAAAGTGTTTAATCCAAGGTAGACCCTACTGAGAGAACCAAGCAGTTATGCAGCTATACCTGTAGGCTGGGTGGGATCTCAGTGACACTGAGGGTGTGGGACAACCTCCTCACCCGCTTTCTTTCAAGCTGGAACTGAAATAGGCATAAGCCAGACAGCACCTCACCAGCAGCAATACAAGTGTG
This sequence comes from Grallaria varia, assembly GCA_013396735.1. Taxonomy (NCBI): domain Eukaryota; kingdom Metazoa; phylum Chordata; class Aves; order Passeriformes; family Formicariidae; genus Grallaria; species Grallaria varia. The sequence continues at coordinate 96,344 of VWZG01013007.1, read as the reverse complement.
TCTAGGAAAGAAGCGCTGTTGATGTAAAGTAGGCAAGAGTGACCAAGAGCACTTGCTCTTCCAGCAAATCCCTTGTACCTGAGGGGGATGCAGGACTAGCATGGATGGGCAAGACCTAAAGACCAGATCTCCTTTCTTGCAGGTTAAGCATGTAGCTACTCCTTCTTGGCTCTCAAGTTCTTTTGGATATGCTTTGCGTAAGGATAGGAAAGGACAAACATTGTTGTCCCAAGTTGGATACAGCCCCTCTTACTTTTTTTTTTTTTCCCAGCATAAAGGTGTTTAGAAGAGGGATAGTGTCCAAGGTTGGAAAGTAGACATAAAGCTGCTAGGATGCTCAGTGGAAGATGTGGCTTGCCAGCTGCTAGTCTGTGAGGTAGGGACTCCCTGGACATTCACACCTCAGTGGAAGCCCTCCCATAACTGCTTCCCTCAGGGCTCTACTATCCCCATAGCATCTCTGCAATAACGTGGTGACTTAAGACCTAAAACAGAAAAGGATAAAAATGGGGCTTACAGCATTTTGCCCTGTGTAACTCTTGCTTCTATTCACTGATTAATCTGCTTCCCAAAACTGAAACTGTCTGCACTTAAAGGAGGACCTTGCTTTTGCTCTGTTTGTGGAAGTGGGTGTGCATATTCGGTTGTGTTTCAGCTTTCAGGGTTGGGTTTATAGCCTCTAAAATAAGCAAGTTGCAAGGCTGCTTCCATTATGGAAGCACACAAGATAATATTTTCTCACCAAGAGCCCAAGGCAGATCAGGCAAGGCCATTTGATAAGATGTTGGAGTGCTAATACATGGTATGCATGGGCACCTTTTATATGTATCACACACACCTACTTGCCTGGAAGCAAATCAATAACTCCCCACACCAAAGCTTGCATTTGTCTGCTCTTACTAGAGGTGGAATGGTGCCCGAGGGAGGGCCACAGGCATTCCATTACTTAGGATCAGTGCCTGAGCAAAATGGAAAGGCTGCTAAAAATAAGCAACATTTGCTCATCGGTATAAATAACAAAAGCAAGAAAGAAAAACAGAAAGAGAACAAGATGAAAATGAAAACTGGCCCCAGACCAGGCCTTTCAGAACGACTAGTCACCTCCTCATTGCCAATTCTCTCACCATCTCCAGTATGGGTAAGATACTTTCGACTGCCAAGTGCCCTCAGCTTCTTTCCTGAGAGGACCATCCCTTGCAGATCCACAGTGGGCCCGAGCATAGGAGGGAGCTCCCACAGCACTTCACAAGCCAGCGCAAAATACCACTGTGATCCCTGCGGTAGTTTGTGAAGCAAGTATTTGTTTTATCTCTGCTTTGTTTATGAAGAGTATTATGGAGGGGTGTGGGGAAGGGAAAAGGTTGCACTTCCATAAGGCTATCATCATTAAAAACTTTATCCTCTCTTTATTAAAATAGAAATAACTTTTGGATTCCCATTTTTCTATCGGACTTCCCTAGCAAATAGCTCTCAGAGCACACTTGGCTGCCTATTCTCAAGTACTAAAGTTGAGAAAGCTAAGTCTATCTATATTTGGAGGAAAATAAGAAGACTTGGCTAATTAAAAATTCACCCTTGCCCTGTATTCCTAAAAGCATTGCATACCCCTCTAGCACCAGACATTTCAGGGTGGACTGCCTTTTTACTTGAAAGTTTAAAGGAGAGTATGCTTCTGGTTACTTTTCATTTTAGTCTCTCGTTAATAAAAAGGAATAATAATTGGGAACCAGCTCCCAAGCAGCACACTCAATTTTTCCTCTGCTTCTATTTAATGTATTCTATTGTAATAAAACACACACACACACACAAATCTATTAGCCCTACAATTAAACAAATAATGGTATTAACAATTCCCACCCATCGCCGTAAGCAGGTTTAGCTGGGAGAGCTGAAGCAGCTGTTTCTGTCCTGTGTCTCTGCCAGAGGTCACCATCCTGCAGCAGGATCAGCTGATCCTCCTGGATAAACTCCTGAGCAAGTGCAGTGTACAGGCTGCAGCATGAACATAAACCACCTCCAATTTCAGTTTACTCTGGCAGTAACCTCCTAGAAAAAAAAAAGGGAGGAAACCTAAGGCTGGTAACTGGTTCATCTCTCAGTATCAGATAATTCCACCTTTGATTACATTTCAAAACTCAAAAAAATGGAACGGTCAAGAGGTTTATAATAATGCTTTGTCTTGCCATGAATTAACATGAATTCTTGTACTGAAAAAGGTCACTAGCATAACTATTGAAACACAGCACTAAAATAAGAGCTAAGAGAGTTCCTCTAAAGTTTATCCAGTTACATGTAGACTTTAAACATTTTCAAAACTAGCTAACTCTACGAAAGCTATTTTTAATCTGGGACAAATTTGGGTATCTCTGTATGGCCCCAACAATGTTGCAATATCCAAACTATCATAGCTACCACATAAAATCTCAAACAGTAGACAGGGAAGTGAAGGACAAGGTTCCTACTCAGGCGAAGGCCTTGGTTTTTTTCACATCAGACCAACAGATGATTGACTTAGAAGCTATCAATGTCTTTTTGGCATCCAAAGTGGAGACACACATACTTATAAGCAGACTTGCTTACTGGTAACTATAGAGAAAACAGCAGGTGGTTACAGTTAAGTTTCTGGTGCGCAGATTTCACACCGTCAAATTCACACGAAACAAAGAAAGATGTCAGTTTTGAGTAACGGTGTGAATGAGGAGAGTGCTAAACAGTCGGTATACCTTGAAAGCAGGAAAATAATACAAAGGAATGCCTGGGTCTCCATAGTGCAGGGAGCGCAATAAAAGATTTAAAAAATGAGGGCAAGATTTATTATGCTTAGACTGGAGTGTGAGGCAAAGCATTTGAGCCTGGGAGGTGTGGGAAGACTGAAACAATGAAGAACTTTCAAAAGGAGAATGATTTGTGATATCTGGAAGGGGTTTGTTTTAAAATGCTTGAACCACACTTATGTAGTTGGAATACCACAAAGCCCTAGTATAGGTGCATTGTGCCGAGATGAGAGGATCTACTGTTGTGGCTTTCCCCACACTGGTCCCAGCCTCCTACATATGGTTTGCACTGACATGGCTCCAGTTAGCCCCAAGACTTCAAACCCTGACACAACCATCCTGTGCAGCCTTCTTATGCCACACTTCCAAACAATACAAGCAAGCCCTGTTCCTCTCGGTCACATTTGTCATTTTAGGCGCTTCCTGAAGCTAAGGCAAACACAGAGCAGATAAATCTGTACGGAGGCAAGCGGGATCTGCTGTCTAACATGTAAACCCTGCCCAAAGTCATCCTCTAAAACTTCCATGCTGCATTTTCAAGGCTATCTTACTCAAATGATCCAGGAATACTGCGAGTACGAGAGAAGAGGAGAGGGAGTATGACACGGCTGGCTTGGGCACACGTGGCAAGGGCAGGCATGGAGCCAGCCAGCTCCTAGGGGCAGGGAAAGCAGCTCTGCTTGCGCCTGAAGCAACTCTCCAGGCTATTCCTGTCACAGGCCACTCTGCAGAGCCCCTGCCAAACCCTGGAGGAGGGCACAGGCACATGATAAGCAGGAGCTGAAACGAGATGGCACCGAATTAATTTCACTCTGCATGACCTATGAACTAGATTTTCTGGCATCTCAAAAGGCGCAAAGAGAAACCCACTGGAGTAAGCAGGGCCCTGCGTCAGCAAAACACCATTTCTCACATGAAACGCTCTGGCTGGTGGAGCTGCAAAGGTGAGTATTACTCACTCTTTCCAACACATGTTTAGGAGCTGACTATGGAGGGACAGGGAGAGTATTCCTCTCATTTTCCTTTCTTCTTTTTTTAAAATAAGTTAGAGTACACCATGAAGATGTGAAAGATGTCATTTCTGCTCTCAAAAAGTCAATACAGAGAGAGGGAGTCCACTAGTTTATTACCAGGCAATGCTTCTACAATGGAACACTGTGAATGACCAAAGAAGGACATATGATGACATCATCACAAGAATCAAGAAAGTAAAAATCGATCAAAAAAAGGATTTATCTGCAGCTAGCCTCAAGTAAATAGTTCCATCAAGCAAAGAAAAAAGTCTTGACAATTGCATTCAGTTAAGAATTTAGGAAAATACATGTAAAAATGAAGGTCACCAAATCTGATCTTCTGTATCATTCAGCCAATGAAATTTCCTCCACTTACACTTTTGTCCATGTTTTTTAATTGCTGCAAGGTTTTATTAAATATTTCAGCAAACAAAAGGAAATAGCAAAACCAGAAGGGAGTCAAGACAGTCTTTTTCAGGGAAATTGGAAACTAATTCAGCAAAGTGGGTCAAAGGAAATCATCCTACAGTTTAACCAAGCTCAGAAAGCACTAGTCTACACGCAGTTATTGTAGCACTAAATAGATAGTTCAAATTTGCTTTAGAAATTAATAGAGACAAAGTAGAGCAGTCATCCAATACGGGCAAATAAGCCAGCATTTGAGAGCCAGGAAAAGGCTATGCTAATAAAATAATACAGTGGCAAACACACGTTTTATTTGCCACAGATCATACAGGTCCCTTTCCACCCATTTTGGGAAATGTAGGAACCTCTTAACTGTTTATCCACTAAAGGTGCATATTAGAGAATGGTAGCTGACAAGAGAGTACGGGCAGGAGAGGGCTGGAGGTCAGGAGAAGTTCCACGGACAAACCATCTCCCTCCTGTAGATAAGGCTGATGGTGGCTTAGTTGCATTACAAGGGAGAAAAGCAAAGGAAGAAGCCCTTCCTCACAGCTGGATTAAGAGATATTGTAACCAAGAGGGTATGGTGCATCTGCATAGTTTTCAGAGAGAAAAAAAGCACCTAAACCAGGAGAAAAAACGGTAAGGGGGCGGTACCACAAGGGTAGGGGAAGAGGGTCGAGAAGGTAAAGCAGGGATTGCCTAGTCCAGGGACATGCATCTGGAAAAGTTTCTCACTGGCTAAGAGCATTGCCATCTATATACAGGCAGGGTGGCTGCTTTAAGCCAGGTTCTTCTGGGGCACCCTGCGAGCAGCAGTAGGTGCACTGGAGAGGTGGGGAGCCTTGTCACAGGCCATTTTGTCCAATTCTGTGATGCCCCACGACCATCTCTTACACCAGCCTTCTTCCTCACGGTAAATGTCAAGCAGAAAAAGTTTACAGCAAATAAAACCTTTGAAGGGAAACCACAAATATTGAGGAGGGCTGTCAGCAACCATCAGATCTGTTTCCTATTTTATACCTACAAATGCAAAGTAAATGAGATGTGATTTGGTAGTGGTGTGAAGAGGTGTCCCTTTGGAACTCCAACCTTTCCCTCAGTTTCAGGCGATGCTATGCCTCCTATTTTACTTTCAAATAGCTAACTGGCAGAGAAATCCATGATCTAAGCTAGTCACTACACAAAATTAGCTCTAGCCAACTGTGAATTCATTTGTTCTTTCTATTCACAGTCTCTCCTTTGCTGAAACATAAAACTTGGTACAAGTCAGCATATTTCCCCACATTTGAAATTATAACAACAAGGGCAAAGGCATAAAAATAATATCACTAGTGCAGAAGAGGAATGAAAATCCAGCCTAAGGACAACCATATATATTGTCCATATATATATGCATACCTGAACTACCTTACTGCCATCCCTTATTTTCTCGTTCTAATCTAGCATTTCTATTAAAAAAAAAATAATTTTTAATTTCTTCCTATGAAGGAATAATAAAAAAAAAAACAAAGAAAAAACAACAACACCCACCTGTGAAACTAACCATTCTTCATGATGATTCATGGAATAAGACTTTTTCTGCAAGCTTTAAGTGGCTGTATATGATTAATAGCAAAATAAACACCACTTGCCCTATAAATCTGCACTAATCTAATCTAACAGCATCTAACCACTCTCCACGTTTCCCTTTTGTTATACCCCAATGGAATGACTTTGCTATCCCTCCCCTAAACCCGTTGCTTCCTGTACCTCCTGGATCTCAAAGGCATGCAAATGAATCCTTAACAGCTTTTACCCCTTTCTTTGACACAAACAACTTACTTTTTTTTTTTTTTTTTTTAAATGGGCTAGAAACAAACAGACTGTATTTATTTACATTGTGATAGTCTCCAAAGGCTCCATCCAGCACAGCGGTGAGAGCAAAGAACCAACCATTAAATCAAGTCCAGAGTTCAAGCAGCAGCAGTCGATGCGCCCAGCTCAACACTGACAAACTTTCAGATGTGGGTCCATGCGAAACAGAATTGCTGACTGGACTTCAGAAGCACTGCAAGTTATAATTGTTTCCTCCACTAAATAGCTTGATATTTGAAGTATGGGAATGTATTTCCTCTTAAGTAGGGTTTCTACCCTTCACATTGTCATAAAACCTGTTTCCTGATACCTCTGTCACTGCATATGAGCTATTGCGGTAACTACGGACAACCCTTATTCCCAGTCAGTTAAATCTACGTGGGTAGGTCAGGAGTTATTAGAATAAAGCCAAACAAACACACAGCCAAATGGAAGTATGGTTTCTTGACTTAGATAAGATTAAAAAAAAAAAAAAAAAAAAAGAGTCAAGGGCAGCATTTTCAAATAAGGATAAACAATAGGCCCTTAAATCTGTACTGGGACACACTAATTAAAACCCCAACCCTCTTTAGGACTCTATTTCAGTTAAAGAGATCCATTTTAGTTTAATAAGCTCTATTTTGGTTAAATCCCAGGCAACATACCTATGAAGCAGTCTGCAAACTTAACAGCAGAGCACAGCACAAAGTTCCACGAGGACTGTCGAACAGAGGAAAGTACAGGGTTGTCACTGTTGGCCGAGATATCCTTGTGTCCCCTTGCGACGCAGTTACTCTGAGCAAGTACAGAAAAAGGTTCATTATTTGCCACTCTTGACACTTCTGTCTCTAGCAAAACTTACTGCAATAATCAGGCCACCACTTACTCTGCTTCACAAAGCTCGTCCCTACATCTGTCTGAATAACCATGGAGTCACTTTTTCTTCCTGGCTGTGTCATACGGCTTCTGAAAATGCATCACTTCAGGACAGAATAAAAAACAAACAGCAAGGCTGGCTTTAGCATAAACAAACTGCCCCTCCTCATCTCCACATCATCACACTTGGCTCTAAAAGGTGATGGTTAAAACAGCAAGAGCTGTCAAGGGTTAGTTTTTCCATGGGGTTTACCTAGTGGGAATCTTTAAGAAAATAAATCCAGGCTTCAGGTGAGGATGCCAAATAGTGTCAGTGATGTTAGGCAGAGGTCACTGAAGTGCCTTTTCCACACTTAAAAGAATTTAAGCTTGTATTTGTATTGAAGGAGGGAGAAGATAGGAAACTTACAGCTGAAAAAAGGGGTTATTCCTGAATTTGGGGGCCAGGAGATCTCTACCAGGTGAATAAAAAAGACCTCTCCCCTTCCATAATCAATCAAAAGAGACATTTCAGGGAAAGCGAGCAGCTCCAGATGTTCTCCTGAACCACCTGCCATTTCCCAAACATATTTAGGCTAAGCTTTAATCAAATGGCCAGCAGAAATAATCATCCCACTCTTGCAAACAATTCACTGTGTGGCCTTACACAAATCACTTGCATATGATCAGCACTAAGGAGGAAGAAAGTTTTCTACTCCTTTCCTTTTCATGTATAGAGGCATTACTGGCTCTTAGCCTTGCGGGGCTGGAAGAGGGGAGGGGGGGGGAAGTGCAGGGGGGGGGAGGTGAGTTGATGGCACTTTATTTATAGGGAATCTTCACTTTCTTGGTTTTGGAAAGAGATTTTTGAATGTACCATAAAAGACCACTGCAAGTAATGGAGAAAGGGGAATTTTCAGCAGGACCTTGTGACAGGTATATAGGTGTATTCCAAACTAACACAAATAGCTGAGAAAATATTTGAAGAAAAGCTTTCATTAAAGAAAATTAGGGATTGTCATAGCTCAGAAAGAACAGAAATAGTCATCTAAGAGCTTGACAGAACATGTAAAGTTCCTCTCCCTTGCCTTGAAGTCACCTTTATTCTTGGTGAGATCCTCTCTCTGCATAAAGCATGAACAAACAAAAATTCTTTACATGCATCTGCTGATCTTCTGTACAGAACTAAGTTTCCCATGAGGTTCCTTGATTTCTCCTCTCATTAACTAATAATTGACACTTCTCTGTGTGAGAACAAGTTAATTTATATCAGCAGAATGAGAACCTGTCTATAAAAGATGACAGTCTGTACATTTGCTTCTCGGTACTGCTGCTTCAATTAGGCAGCATCAAGGATGGATCAAAAAATAAAATAAAATAAAATAAAATAAAATAAAATAAAATAAAATAAAATAAAATAAAATAAAATAAAACTGAGTGAAGTGCAAGGTACATCTGAATCACAAAATGAAATTGGGCTTTCTGGGGCCCCGTTCCCCACAGCCCCAGCCTGCACTCCTCAGGTGCTGCTGTGCTCTGGCCCTACAGATAAGCATGAGCTGCAGAACAAAGCACAGTTGCAGCTAATTTGGATTTAGCCATTTCACACTTGCAAGTCAGGGATTCAAAGCCAAATACCCAGGCCCCCCTCCTACTTTCCAACACAGAAACAATTTAAAACAGATCTAACACCTATGTAGTACTGATTTGGTTATCTCCAAAATCCCCATTGTTCTGTTTAAAGAGCATATCCTCCTAGAATAGCCTCCTTTTGATAAACAACGGCTTCTGCATGTCAGCCAAACAACAGTTTTGGTCTTTATCACAAGTGGACCAGCAGCAGAAACAGTGTGTGGCGAAGTGGGGGAGGAGGGAGGTTTAGCTGAAAATAGAGTTCATTGTCAGCTGGACTTTAGACTCAGGTTTTTAAATAGGTTTTGGAATGTGGATATGAAGCAGTTAAAAGAACCCCACGTCCAGCCCTTAAAGGAGGAAACCTAAAAAAACTTAAAAGCATAGTAGAACCGCAGGTAACAGGGTCATTTGTTCTACAAGAAAGTTTCTTGTATAAGAAGGTCAAAATATACAGGAAACAAAATATTAATTGCTCAAGAAACAAACAAACAACAAAAAATATTCTTAAATAGAACTTCGCAACATCAAAGAACCCATTTAAAAGAAAATATTCAAAAAATAGATTTTGACATTTAAATACTTTTTAAAACCCCATAAAAAAGAGAGACATAAATTTTAAAAGGTTTTGTAGGTCAGACATTTCTGTGCCTTTTACGTGATTTGCAGAAAACAGAGTTGCTACAAACTATGAATATTTTTTTACATTCCAGGTATGCGCACAGTGGAATGTGACCATTTCTGAAGCGTTTGTTTCATGAAAAATATTAACTCTTTTCAGTAAAACATTATTGGCATGATTCTATAATGACACTATGTAGTTAGATCGTATATTTTCCTTCAAACATCCTCTCAGAGTGGCTGAAAACAGTTTTTCTTGTTGAGTGCTTAGGATTGGTTGTTATATGCTTGTGATACAGACACTCAAAAATCTGCCACAAAAAAAGAAAATCTTATTTTGTGTGCTCCATTGAGCAAGCTCCCCTAAGAAAGCTGACTGTATAAAAACTGGTATAACTGATTATAGTAATCAACAGCACATGTGGGAAAATGGGGAAAACATACATCCAACCACAAAAAATGATGACCAAAGCGAAATACAGGCAAAACAGCATTTCTAGTCTAGCTTCTGAAAACCATGCAACTCCCACAGTGTCCATGTACTTTGCTAGCAACTACTTAAAACATTCTTGTAGAGTTAGAGGCAATATATCTACTGTAGTCTTATGTTAAAAAAAAAAAAGCTCTTAGGTCCACAAGCTGCCAGAGAAACCACATCACTTTGTTCTAAAACGTTTGCTGAAAAGTCCTAAGTGGCCTAAACAGCAAAAACTTCAACATCTTCGGCAGTGCTATCTCCTGTCAGGACGAACTGCCAGCGCAGCGGGGCCGTGGGGTGACCCCGCGTGCACAAACGGCCCCGACCTCGGATAAGGCGCCCGAATTGGGAAAACGGTGCCTGGTTTCTGGGTTTCCTACAGATAGAGCATCTGGGCAGCATTAACTGTGGCATTCTGTAAACACTGGCTGGACGATGATAGAGTATAACACGGGCAACAAAGTGACCCTGTGAGACTGCTTTCCCTCTGTTTGGCGGCAGTCGAATGGCGTAGCCAAATGTTGGGCTTGTGGAAATGAGCTCTGGAAGTAGTTAAAGAAGTGTTTACAGCGCAGGCTGCGAAAGATAAGGAAACAAGATGCTCTTCAAAAGTCAGGAAAATCTATCGAAGTTTTTTTCTCCTGTTCAACACCGAGGGCCACAGATACCTAAAATGTAACTTCAGCCAGAAATTCAGGCTTTTTTGACAGATTTCCAGCGTTATGGGCTAACAACACCAGCAAAGTCTTGGACCATTAACATCATAGGCAAAACTCACTACTGGCTAAAGAGGTGACAGAAGTTCTCAAAAAATCTTACGTATTAGGCAATAAACTTTCCAGGTCTTGCCATTACTATCTAAATAGGCCAACCAGCCTATACATACACACACATATGCAAATGATCAAATTAAATTGGGAAAAACCTGGAATATAATTGTTGTGACATTGACAGCAAGGAATGAATGTTGATTTTCTTTTTACTAACAAGATCTTTTGAGTGGTGATGGCAAATGTAAAACATTGCATCAACTGTATTTTCTAAAGAAGTAGACGTTTATTCCATTCATTCGAGGCTCCATACTCAGAAATGAGTGGCAGAAAGGATTTGCAATTGTTGAACTGATCTTCCTCCCATTTGAGATCATCTAACTTCCTTCTAAAAACTACAGTAATTGCTGCTGCAAAAGAACAGTTGTTTTAAACCCATTTTGACTACCCTTTGCTGCATGTCAGCCAAACAATGGTGGAGGATGACCTCTTCATGTGACCAGCCTCCAGAAGTTCTACCTGCTGAAGAGCACTCAACCACAATGAGAACCTGTGCATCTCATTGAAAAGTTTAAAAGAGATGCATCAAAAGAAAATAAGTAACACTTATGAATATAAGAATTGTTTACACTTGCAAAAACATAGAAATGTGATATTATAATAAGGGCGGTTGGCTTTTTATGTTTATCTTTCATTCAACTGTAAGAAAAGAGATACAAACTATCTAATGTTGCAGAGACTTTTTGTTTTCATGAGTTTGGGTTTTGGGATGAGTTTTTTTGTTTGATATTGGGGGGTTTTGTTAAACTGAAATAACCTATACTCCAATAAAGGCTATGGTTGTCATCCATATAATGAAAGACAAATATTTTCCATATTTTATAGTCAGCTGCAACTGAAAGAAGCTTAGAGAAAAAAAAAAAAAAAAAGAAAAAAAAAGGAAGAAAAGCAATAGATTTCTTTTTAAGGAAAAGTAATGGACTTACCTAGTAAAGGAAAGGTTTAAATATAAGGACTTTGAGCAACCTTGCTGGAAAAAAAACTCAGTCTGTGCATTCATACCATCATGTTGCAGACAGAAAAACATGCACGTAGCAATTATGTGCAGATATGTCATCGAGGAAAACTGTGTTACGGAATTAGAGAGAAAAATTAACACCAAACTAAAGGTGGGGCATAACAGAAGCTAGTTTTGGTCCTGCGGTTCCGGCAACATGTTTTAAATATTCAGAATACAAGCTCAGGATCATCAAGACTGCTGTGAAGGGAACCTAGGCTCATTTCAATGACACAGAACCAACTCCTTTAGGGAAGTCAAATCACGCCTCAAAACTGCGGGGGCCCAGCAGGTAGCACAGGGGGTTACAGCCTAGACCCCCCTGTTTTCAGTGCTCCTCGGTCCAGCTCCTACAAAATAAACATTTTTCTCCCACTTCCCCTACTTTTCCTTTTAACAAATTTACAAATGCTTATGAAAAGAAAACAGAGACGAGATTGCATCTGGTTTGTCTATGGCGCCATTTGTTGCTATAGGGAGACTACTTGGAAAAGGTGATGAGTGGTAAGTTGGTGAAAGATATTAATAGAGAAACAATAGACAAATTGCTCTCAATGCTGTGGTTAACCCTTTAGTGTTCACATCTTGGTTTCTCCCTCTTCTTTTGGAGGCCCAAGCAGAGGTTAATGATTACATCTCCTGCACAAGCTGCTTTCCCCTCCATAACATTAGCATATTTCTTCTTTTCACTTCCATGAGCACAGTGCATGTACAATTATTTTTGGAAGCAGAGGGGAAGCAGCTCACTGAATTGTTATTTTTTCCCTTATTCAGGTCCTTTAGCAGAACAGAACAATATTCCATACTTCAATAAAAAGAGGATTTTTACTTTCAGCACAAGTCAAACGCGACAAAATGTATTTTTTCCTGAAAGTGCAGATGGAAAATGCAGATATTTAAAGGAAAAACTCCACCTCTGATACTCACCAAGCAGCAAACTGAAGAATAAGTGAGCAAACCACTAAGCACTTATTGTAAAGATAAAGCTTTACAGAATGCACAGAGCATCCCATCAAAAGCCTTTAATAAAGGGGGGAAAGGCCACATAAAAATGATTTGCAGTTTCCCAATGAGAACATCAATTTACTTAATTAAATATTGCTTTCAAAGTTGCAGTCACAATAGCTCTTGTCCCTTGCCAGTTGCAGTAAGAAAGATACATTGAACAAGGATGTCAGCTGAATGCTGGCATTGATGTTAATGCCAACTGCCCATAGCTTTCCCAAGTCACTGAAGTTTAGAGTGAGGACTCCCTCATTTTCAGCTCTTTTTAAGGCTTTATCAAAGTACTGAGATTCTAGAAGCCAAATTTTGTGCATTTTGCAGAGACATACAAGACTTCATATTTTCAAACAGGAGATCCATCTACCATCCTGAGGGGTTTTTTTAGTGGAAAGCATTTATGCCACAAGTTATTTTTATTTTCATTGCTGATTATCACATTTTGGTCCGACATTTTATTTCATTACATTTAAGTTCACTTTCTGCATGTGCTTACATTTTAATTCAGAATTAAAAATTCAAATCAAAATCTTTCCTCCCCAAAAAAGTCACTCATTCTCTGAAATGCATTTCCAACATTCAGCTTGACATCTACTTTTTTTTCTTGGTTTCTCATTTCAGCACAGGACATAGAATTTCAGATGTATTCCATTAAGTATAGTTTTGCCTGCTCCCCAATTAAATTCATTCTACTAATTTTTAGGAGAAGAAATAGTTGTTGTAGTTGTTTTCTTCAAAATCAAGTCAGTTTTGAGAAATACTGTCATTCTGGACCCTGTTCAGTTACCAATATACTTAATATCACCTTCCATTCCTCTGAAACAGAAATTGCATTGATGGCAGTTCTTGTGGGTGGCTCAGCCCAGACTCTTGGTGAGGACAGTCTTGGAACTTGCAGACTTTTAAGGTGAGATGCATAAATAATTGGTCACTGACACCACCTAATCACTCGCTTTGTTGTCAGCTTTATTCCAGAGGCAACTGCATTTTAACTTTGACATACTGAAGACATGCAGCTACAACTCATGTCTCCTCAAACTTAATTGAATGGAATTTTGGTGTTTTCCCCTTTACATCTGAAAAATCCAATATTGTGCTGTCATTCTGTCCAAAGTCAAATGTATAGGAAGCAGGCACAAAGTAGAAAGCTTTGTCCTTTATCCTTCGGGAACTGTATTCAAGGACTCTTACTTTCTCTCTCTCTTTTTTTTTTTTTTTAATTTTTTAATAAACCTTTAGTTAATCCTACTTTAAGGCCTAATACCAGACAAGTGAGCTTATTATTTGCTTGGGCATAAACGAAGTTATTTTATATTGTAAGGTCTAATCCATATTTGGAAATTTATATTTTAGGACACATCACTTGTAACTTTTTAAAGAAAATCTTTCTTCAATGAGTAGAGACCTCCTAAAAAGCACGACGTGTCAAGACTGGTTTATAGTCAATTATATTTTAGTTTAACACAAACACAGACTCTGTCCAGTAATAACTCAATATTATTCCAAGAAAGTTTAAAAAAAAAATCCCCAAAACCAGTCCTGGATTCCTATGACACACACACATTTAAATAGATTTAAAACAATATTTCCACTCATCTGAAGTAGCAGCTAATCTTCATAGTCTTATTATATGCCTTGGAGTTAGTTTTTTAAGCAAAGTCAGGGACTTAGAATCCAAAAGTTTAATCTAAATGCCATCTCAGGGTTGGAACAAATGTCACTGTGGTATAGAGCCATAGGAGGGAAGAGGAAGAAAAAATACTCTGTCACTCTTCAGACCCACTGTCAAGGAGCAGAGGGCGCTGAACACCTTGCAAGCCTGAGTTCTGCATTTGAATTAAATTACAACTTTAATTTTACCCAGAAAACAAAAAACAATAACTGAATGTCTTCGTGATTCCCCAGTGCATAACTTGCACATTGCATGTTCCTTCCATTGCTTTGTCCAGGCCTCCAAAGCCTTAGAGAGACTGTTGCACCATTTCTGGAGGCATTTGTCCCAATGTTTCAATGGCAAACCAAATAAGAGGCAAAGAATAAAAGGGACTATAACAGCAGAGGGTGATTCTCTCTGTTGTGTAACATCACAGCTTGAAACTACAATGAAATCAGTCATACAGAAAAAAGCAAACTTATAAATCACATTACATTTAAAAATGTTTCATATTTTTAAAGTACTCCTCATATGCCAGTGAACTCATAAGCTAGTTTTTAGTGACTCCCACAAGGAAATTTTTTCTCACAGAACCAAAGCAGCTGGATGAACAAATGTGGGAATGAAGGACCAAGTGTTAAGTCTTTGAACTTACAGATGTGAGCTGGGTGCCTTCAGGAGTATGAGATCACCTGGTAGATATACCGGGATCTCTTTACTGCTGCATTTTTGCCACTCTCCTGCAATGATGAACAATACCTGACTGATGTAATATTTCACAACGAGAAACAGAAATCATTCTCATCCTGATGGCCAAGCTAACATACCGTGTGCTCAAATTATTCTTTTGCCTCTCGAGTTCCTCCTATGGAATGCCATTTCTGTGTTTCTCTTTTACAAGCAAGTCTTTCCATAAGTCATCAAAACTGCCTTTCCCACCCCCCTTCGCTCCCCGACCTCCACATACAGCTCAACAGATCCTCACATCTGGCACTGCAACACTGGAAAACTGCCCTTCACTGCACACTGAAATAGAGAAAGACTAACAGTGTTTATTCAACATAGTGCAATTGGTCACTACTACTTACTTAAAAGAGTCTTTGGTGTGCCCCAAACACTGTCGGCATGCAATGCAATTGCGCTGCACAGCCTGCTGGAAGGCAGCAGCGATCACTGCACAGTTGTGACGAAAGAATGCAGTGACTCAGGACAAAACCCCAGCTCACCCAGAAAATGCTGTGTGCTCTTGAGTGTTTACACAGAGCGGCTTTTACAAGCCTACTTGATTGTTTCCAAGGACACGTCAGATGGCCTCATGCCACGGCAGAAGCCAGAATTTTGTTTCTCGTCTTCCAAAGGGTAAAAGGGCTGAATCAACCATTGGTACAGGTCCTGCAATCCCACGGAATCTGCAGTTTTTCAAACCTAAAACTGAGAGGCTTTCAAGGAGCAGCAGTGTCTTCACACGCACTTTAAAACCAACAACAACAACAACAAAAAACCCCTAGCTCTTTCAATACAAGCTGCTCTTGAGAGCTCTACATTGTGCTAGGCTTTTTCATTCATCCTTCTTGTTTTTATCAAGCGAGGATGACTAATGTGCTATTGTGATGCACTTCTCTCAGAAATGTGGCCAACCGAGGCTGCTTCCACAGTAGCTCCATGAGTGTTTAACATTAAAAAGGAGCGCTCAGGCAGGCGATGGGTAAGTCATTACACCCCTCTTTAAAACAACGGGCCCTCTGCATAAACCCTGGGCTCATGCAAATCTGACCCACATAATGCTGAACTCTTCCGATGTCGGGAAGATTTCACAAGTCATCCCGTGCGTCCCAATGCCGGTAAAACTGGCGGCGCTTGAGCACCACGGGAAGCCCCGGGCTGGGCTCCTATAGCTCAGGCGGGCTGGTGGCATGTCTCAGTCCTCTCCCTGCCCTGCCACGTCCCACCAGTTTGGCCCAGGGAGCTGGGATGGGAGAAAAACCTTTAAAAACATTCATCCTATGCCAAGAAATTATTTTTCAGCTCAGCACAACTTAACCACCTGGGAAAGACTGTAACAACTCTATATGACACAAAAAAAACCCCAAACCCCATCCCCTTCCTGCCCCCCCCAACAAACAAATAAAAAAAAAAAAAAAAATTCTCGATTGTATATATGACCTCAACATGAAACCTCTTACTTCAGATGGGTCAGGGTTTTACTCCTTTTCCCTACAGAACTGCTGAATATTCATTTTAGTCCCTAACACACAAAGACCAAATGATGCCCCAGAGCACAGCAATAAGGAAGATAGCATTGTTTTGCTATGTGAATACTTCAAATATTTCTTGAAAAGCAGTCTCTCAAGCACATTATACCATGTTTCTGGCGATCATGTACAAGGCTCAAAATAGACTCTGCTTCAACAACTTTTACTAAATGTAAAGGTTTCAGTTTAAAAAGGCCTGGATTTCCCTAGACTGAAACCTGCCAACATTTAGCTCTGACAGAAAACTGTAACAGGTTTCAACTTTTTCAACCATTTTTTAGCCCAGACTAAGGACTACTGTGGAACATAAGATATGAAAACATACATTTTTGAGACATCTAACCCAAAATCCAGCTAGTCTTTTCAACTGACCACGTGGGTCAATAAAATTTGTTGTAGCACAAGCTGTTAGATTTCATTTCATATTTCAAGGCCTACCATTTTCACTCTTTCTGACAAAGGAACCATTATCTTTCAATTTCTGTTGGAGAAGACTTGCAGTTTCAAACTCAGCTCTAAAACCAGGCAAGCCTATGCAGAAAGGACTCCTTACTTTGGACTGAGACAGTCACACGGGCCTACAGTCATCTGCACAAAAAGGCTATTAAAAGAGCATTTTGAATAGCAGTCTAGATGCTCTTAAATACATTGCTCAGCCACAGTAAATACAATCACTTTATTCATCTCTTGGTGGAAAGACAACACTTATTCATGCCTCGTTAACCTAAAAATCCTTCCATCATTCACTGTCTTCGTGATTTAGAAAATGAAGATTTTCTTACCCTAACCTAAGGGATGAAATGCTTCTCTGAATCACGTTATTAAATGATACGTACCTCCACCTTACAAAGTTGCCTTATAAATACCCTCATTTATAAAAAGCAGGAACAAAAGGAATAAAACTGTTAAAGTAGATTAAGTTGACTAATCTCTTGGGCCCAAATCAGCCTGTATTCAAGATACATGAAAACATACTCTTATGTCACAAGACAAATATTTTTAAAATCACAGCCTTCAAAACAGCTGGCAATTAAACGTGTTGCTCATAAAATTGTAGTATCTTTTAAACAACAGAGACAAAAGCTTAAACCTAATTCTAAACAGAGAATCAAGTTTTTTCCTCCATACTAGGAATTTTCATATGATTTTCCCCTTTGCCCTAAACCAACATTTTTTTCTGACCTCAGTGAAGATTCCTTGGAAGAAGACTGTGAATATTAAAATCCCCAGGATATATCGATAAAGAAAATTTTAGCAGCAGGGAGAATTTCATTCCAATTCTCCGGGCTTTAAAAGTACAAATTTATAGCAAGATCCTTCTTAATATTATGTAATGGTGTAATGTGTTTCTCTGACACCTACTTTATACTACTTTCTTGCTATAAATAAATAAATCCAGAAATATGAACTTTTGGTTGGGTGGTTTTTAGTATGTGTTTTTTTTCCATCTAACCATCTCAGTCTTAAGTAGAAAGGTGCTATGCCATATAGAAACTAGTTGCTTATCTAAGTTCAACTGTATTTCACTGACTTCTCTTGCGGCAACACAGAGAAAGTTAAGGACAAATTATTTAATAATTATCTTAGCTAAAGAGAATTTAAAAGTCTGAAAAAGCTCTTACCATGCTTGCTGAAGAAACACATAACTGCTCCCTTCATGAGCTAACACTTGTCTGAAAGTGAATGTCAATGCTAAGAAAAAAACGAAAATAGAATCTAAATCCGGTCTATTTCCCCATATAATTTCATTAAAGGGAATGAAATCATCCCTCTCATTAAGATTATTTGACATAGTTCCCAGTGCAAACAAGCCTATGTAGAGCAGGTGAGAAGGTGCGCATTGCATCCAGCTGTGAAAAATATGCTAATTGTCCTGCTTTTTCTTCTCCCTGACTGACTTGGTACACAGCAATTTTCTAATGCTCTTGCTAACAATAGCAGACAGGAAGAGTGCAGTTCAACCTAGTTTATGTTTAGGAAGAGGAGCACTGACTTCCCACAATTACTCCTTGAATACAGCATCAAGCCAAAGGAGCAGCAGGGCAAACAATGAAGGCTTCCATGTGCGTAAGAATATTGTTTCTCTCCTTTGAAGAACTTGTCATTAGACAATCCCACAACATAAAGGAGACTTTGAGAGAAAAGAAAAACACTGATCTGTATCTAGTGAATAAAAGCAAAATTACGGAACAGCTGTGCCGCATTTATCACCATGGAATAATTTCTCTCAAAGAGTTCCTAGTTCCTAGTTGTTTTCAGAGAGATATTTAGGTAGTGAATCAGAAAACTGGAAAGGTTCGCAGAAGGGAAATTTCCTAGGCATTTCCTGAACTGGTCTTGGCACTTGTAGACCCCCTTAGTTAACACTGATTCAACAACCCACCAAAAACTACCCGGGATCCACCTTGTGCCACACCAGTGAACCGAATGATCTTAGCATGCTGTCCCACATCCACCAGAGCCAGCAGCAGGGAAAGGGAGGGATGGGTCCCTTTTCTCAAAGGTAAGCCAGTAGATCCAATCAGCTGCAATCCTGAGCCACAGCATGCAGCAGCTTTTGCCTTCTCTGCCACAATACAGACTGCTGGCAGCAGAAAAAAATCCCAACCAACCAATCAAACCCACCACCACCACCAAAACAAAAACATCCCCCTCCCCTATAAAAAAAAAAAAGTTTGTATTTCCCCAACAGATATTTTGTATAATGTCTTCAAGTTGTGCTTATTGGGACTATCACCACAAAGCAGGTACCTGAGATGTGGAAGATCAAGAGAGAGGTGGAATCAATGCTCTTTCATTGACATACTGATTGGAATTTGGGACATTTGGGCTAATTTCTGAATTTCTTCCATACTTCCTACATGAATGTAGATCATGTGTGATCTAATAACTTTTCCTTTTTCTGCATAATTTGCTTGTCTAGCAACAATATGAACTCTTGTATGTTAATAAAAACTTTTGGGGGCAGAGTTTTCCTGTTACTAGATTTATAAGGCAAGTGAACTTATCTTTGGTGCATAAAAGCAATGATAGCAGGGTTGAGAGAAAATGTCAGAATGGGAAAAATAAGCACATACATCTTAACTCCATTCCTTTAGGGAGAAACATGCTTTTAAAATTTTAATCAGAGTATTACACATGCAATCAAATCTTATTTTAGCTAACAGAAAAAAAGGCCTGTAGTCTAGTATACACAACCTCTGTTAAGTAATACCTATGCACACAAGAACACTGCTGTTCTAAAGCAACATATGTATTCTTTTACTCTATTTCCCATCCAAAGAGATAATTCCGTTTATGAAACCAGAGCAGTAATGAAAACCAATATATTGACTTGTAACATGCAAGCCCAAACAAATTGCACAACATGGAGAGTGGAGTTAAGCAGTGATGACGCACAGACTGTACAACACAAAAATGGGACAGGTCATGATACACAAATACACATGTACACAGGGACTCTGAATTAACTGTGAAACATTCACATATTTGTTCTTACTTTACATTTTGGACTTTTGACCTAAGCACTTTGATGTTTATTACTTTATTGTTTTTATCAGTTATAAAATCAACTAATCAGTCTGCAGCAGTTTAGGATCTGTTTTTTAAGCAATCTTCATGAGAAACGCAAACAGAAAATCCAAACTCCATGGCTGAAATATAATGGCATTGCATATAAATAAGCAAAGGCTCATTCGTGTGACAAACACTGCATTCATACCAAAGTAAGTCAGGAAGTCAAATTGTCCTTACTTACAGCACGCGACAACTGGGGCCTATTTGGTTTCCCTCTGACTTTGTATTTCTCCAGTAGAGGGGCAAAGTGAACATGCTGGAAGGAGAAGAGATCCTGACAGAGATACAGGCATGTGTAAGTTGATTAATGGTGAATGACTAATGTATGATTGATATACTCCAGAGTCTCTGGCCTTTTGATGTTTGTAAGAATGAAGGCATGTATTTGTGTGTTTAAAATTGCAATAAAAGCACTACATTTGAGTTGCTTCTTTCAACACGTTTAAGAGCAGAAGGCTGAAAGGTTCAAAGTAACCAGCTTCTCTTCCAGAGATCCAAGGTTAAACAAATAAAGTTCCTCGAGTCTCAATAAGCTATTATCTGCAGTAAAAAAGGCTACAACCATATAACAATAAATACGGCAGCATAAAAGCAACCAGGCTGAAGAAACTGAAAAACTTATCAAACTGAAGGGAGGAGAGCAATTCCTGGTTAATATCAGCTCCATTCCATGACAGAAGCCTTCATCCATTGCTTTCCTTTCCTTGTCCTTTGGTCTATGAAAGGCACACATAACTGGTATGTTACTGATGTACAGAGTGCCCTGGATTCCAGTGATGATGATATAACTGATTCCAAGACGAGGTACAGAAAACTTAAAGACTTGTGCTTAAATTATGGAAGATTCAGACGTGATTATAGTATGATATTACAACCACCGATAGCACTTTACTTTCTCCTGCGAGCATCTCAAAAAGTTTTACAGACACCTTTGCATGAATCAGTGAGGCAGGCAAATTTTATCTCCCCTCTTCATTTCATTTCAGGAAGGAAGACTATGTCAGAAGTAAGCCTAGGGAAAAAAAACAGCATTCAGATCTCCTGAATCCCAGTGCCTCAGTGGTCCTTCACCAGCGTTGTAGAGATCTGGATCTGAAAGCAAAAGGAAAAGTTTTGAGACCTACCCATAATAAGCTGTGCTGAGGGAAGCAGCTGAAGCAGAACAGGAAAGCTGCCCAGGAGATACCAGTATAAACACAGCTAGCAAGGGCTTATCTGGGGGAGAGAAAGAGCTGCAGAGCACTTTAGACCCTCAAGTCTCCCCGCACACCCAGGGTGGTTCTGCAGGTCGGCAGGTGTGAGCACACCAACTCAGTTCAAAATGCTGATATATAGTGAGAGGCAGGCACCACTCCTCTGTGGGACTGTGGGTATGAACTGCATCAGATGACCCGATCACAGCCAGGAAAAGACACAAACAACACAAAGCTCGACTCATATTTCTTGTGTAGACAGGACTTCACAAAGAGTGCACTGCCTCAGCATAGTGAGGTTCAAATTTGAGTCTAATCTCACCAGATTTTAGAGATCACTTAGTGCAGATGGGTTTTTCCTTTCATGTCACTACTTATTTTGAAGGTGAAAAAATTTTTTTCTAGATCTCTTTAAAATTTTATCTGAAACTTGTTCAGTCTGTCAGACAGTTCCTGTGCAGACTTGCACACTGAACTCCATCCACTGAGGATTTTAAAATATCCTCCTTGCCAAGGGGCTTGTGAACAGTGACAAAGAGTCTATAACCTTAAATACTGACTGAAATATGAAAAGCCAATTCATTATCCACTTACAAAATGTGTAAAATCTACAAGTTTCCTCCATTTAAGAGCTGGCAGAATTCACAATACTAGGATGATTTCATTGGCTCCCCTTTACTCGTAGAGTTAATCATTAGGTCAATAAGGCTCAAAAAAATGAACAGAGCGAGAGAGAATTTTCTGTCAAAGGTCTGGGAAAAAGACATAATGCAGAGTCCAAGCTCATCAGCACAAGGAGATTAAAAATCTGGTCCAGTCCAACTGAGATAGCCTCCAAACACACAAAGCAGTTTCTAAACTGCTTGAGAATGTATTTTAAGTTTCATTTTAATAGGTGTTAAGTGCATGCAAACAGAAATAATTAAGATGATCAGTCTGCAAAGAGGAAAGCACATAAAAAGAACATGAATACTTAAAAGGGTTAAGTAATCATAGTAGTAGTTATTAATTACATTCTAATTATTAATTAGAATGTAATTAATCTGGCTGTTCTTTTGCAAGGAGCTTAAAATAATTTCCAGGTACTACATTAAGTTATGCAACAGAAAGGCATTTCTGAAACAGCTTTTGAGCAGTAAAGCACACTTCACCAAAACAATTTTTTCCCACAGAATATCAAAACTCCAACAAAGCATTTAATTGTTTCACTAAGATGCGACATGAGTGAACCTTAACAAATCTGGAGAAGAGGGAATATTTTGTAATGAAGATTTTCATCATTTGGGGTTTTATTATTCATCAGAGTATTCATTAAATTGGAGATTAAGTGTATATGTTTGTATACTGATAAAGTTGTATTCTGTATTAAATAATTATGCACAGAAATACACACATATATCTCTATAACATTTTAATCTCTAGTGTTTTTCTCAGACAAAAAAGTCTTTTTTCCCCACCAGTTCTATTTTCAATTTTTCTCAGAGGCAAACACTGCAGTTGCTAGTTAAAGACAGGTAACTAACAATCATATTTAAGAACTTGTCCAAAAGTCATTCGGAGCCAGTGGCAGCACAGAGAGCAAACCCTGCCTCTGGCTCTCCAGCTTGTTTTGCTTTCAAGGTGCAGGAAATCACAATGAAATCTGCTGCAATGTGCCAGAGGTGAAGTGTTCATGTCATGCTGACCTGGCAGTTGTGCAGTCACTGGCACACAGCGTTGCTGCTCTGTCCCCCAGGGCTGAAGGGTGTACGGGGGCAGGAGCAGAAGGGGGTTGGTTCTCACAGACAGCATCCTAAAACAGATCTTATATGAAGAAGGCATGCTGCCTGCCTCTTACACAGATTTTAAGTCTGTTTGGAATAATTGTGCCTAGTGGAATGTCCTCACTAATGTGGCTAGGTAGCTGTGTCACTTTTTGTGATAGTCTTCTGCGTGCCACAGCCTTCAAGCTCCTGGGCTGCTGCTTTTCAGAGGCCTCCCCTTCTACCCTGTGATGCTTATTTGTCTGCATTAGAAACTACCACATCAGTAAGTTTTTAAATGACTAAACAAATCATGATTTTGAAAAGTATGGAACAGAAAAATAACTCCACTTGTTGCACGGGGCTCATACTCCACATTTAAGCACTGCCAAGCAATCAAGCCATTCTGTATATTTTATTTCATTAAATTTCATCATATTTGAGTCTACTGGGAAACTTGCCTTGGTAGCTAAAACACATGGACAGCTTATCCACTTGGACCCTTGAGTGGTCCTCAGAATATACAAGCTATACCCAGGTGGAGCTGTACCAGAAGTATTTTCTCCACTTAATGAAATAAAGAAAAATAACAGGAAAATAACACTTTTACACATTCATCTGCAACTCTGGCTTTTTCTCTCATGGAGTCACAAAACCACACAACATGTTTACATCACTGCCAAAATTCAAACCCTATAAATAGGTCTGTAATCTTTTGCTTCAAATTTGAATATGGGATTCTTTTCAAAAGACAGAACGGAAAAGGGAAAATTTATTACTGAAAAATAAACAATGTTCCTTCTATACAGGCATTGTAGCACACATGTTCAACAGCAACCAAATGTGATGTCACAAAAGAAAATAACCCAGAGAATTATGATTTTTGGGTGAGGATTTAAACAGCAGGAACAGAGGAGCATTTAAAAATAAAGAGCCTATTATATTCAAATGAAACAAAGAATGAGGAGACAAAATAATAAGCTATAAAAATATATCTGTCAGCGAAGCTGTTTCAGGACTCAATGTTTCCCCTGTGAGATTCTCAGGAAACATCAGGCACCCTCCAGGTTTAAAGCTTTCATCCCTGGGCTCTGAGCTATATTGGTTTCCTGTATAAAAGGAATCGAGACGAGAAGAAAACATTTGACCGACTGCCCCAGCAATCATACAATGTTTTATACTTTGTGGAGCGCTGCCTAACACAACAAAACTGAGTATTGTTACAGAGGACTCAAAGAGTTCAACCAATTATGTCCCTTCATGGGTACAGCTATACTAGCCTTTGATCACCACTTCTAACTACCAGCAGTAAAGCAAACACAAATCTGCAGACAGCATCAATAAACCTTACAGTGGGAGGGAACAGAGATACTCTGTGCCCAGTTGGCTTTTTTTTCTTTCTGTTGCTTTTTTTTTTCCCCCCCTTCCCTAAATCCCCATCAAAATTATCTACTAGTTGCCTTCTCTAACTCATGGGCAAAGTCAAAGAAAGTGAAGGGTCGTTTACCTTGCTTTTAAATGCCAGACTCGTGGCATCAAGCAGAAAATTTAATTTTTTTAAAAAAAGCCCACTTCAGCAGAATTCTCTAGCCATGGTAAAATTCAGTCAGGTATTTACCTGAAATCCATATGTGTTTTTATTAAACTCTCTTTTTACACACACACAGATGTAATATGTGTATTCATGATCAAAGAGTATGTAGAAACACTCTTTTCTCTACTTCACTGTTTCTTTACTGTGTAGACCTTTTCCTGAACATTTTCCTGCCAAAAATAAGCTGAACACCTCAGATTTTCTGGTGATTGGTGCTATTATCCTGCTATGATCTCACAGCACAGGATTTAATCAGTGAAGATGTCTAGGCTGAGCGGGCGCTGGGTATTGCTCACCCAGCACTGTAACCTGGGCTTCTTATTCCCACAGTGCACAAGTTCAACAAAACAGACTTCCCATACCCAAGAAGCACCTAGTCTTTTCAAGCTCATAGGCACAGCTTCAGCATAAATATCACAGCAGTTTTCATCATGCAGAACAGACAGGTTTAAGGCACAGAGCTGAACAAAAGATTAGGAAAGGCAGTCTGGTCCAGCAGTTAAGCCACTAGCCTGGGACCCAGAAATCCCAGCTCTGTGAGCATTGCCTGTGCTGCTGGTGGCACCACAGAAAATCTCACTGGCCTCAAACCCCGGAAATATTCAGGGTCTGAGTGCCCTTGAAATCACACAGAGTCAGGCAAAGAACTTGTGAGGGTTTGGGCCTCATTTATTTTGTGCTGCAATAACTATATAATGAAAGACAGTAACACTGAGCTACCTCACCAAGTACACTGAATATTCACTGTAAGAGGGACACCTGGCATACCTACTAAGGCCTTGTGCTGTACTGCTTCAAAGAGGCACACAAAAAAATACTAGGTTTTACATCAGCCTCATGCTACACTTCTAACAGTAAAGGCATGGGATTTGCAACCCCACAGACCTCAGAAGAATGAAATGAAATCCAATTCTGTCACCCTTGTGTCTGTGGTCAGATATTTCCTAGTAACTGGTGGATGCTAACTGGGCTTTATGCCTGCTGCCTGCTTTGTCTGACACATGATTCAGCTCCTGCCACTGCATAAAGCGCTCAGTTTATTTAGCCAAGTTTCCCCAACTGACAAGGCCAGTTCTCCCTTCCCTTCCAGCTCTGCTGCTTTAAACACCTTGCAGTGCATTTCACTTGGGAGAAGTCCTGCACCCATGGCTGGCTGGCAGGAGCCCTGTCTCTCATGTATAAATAAAGGCAAGACAATGCTTTTTTTAACCACGTTGCCCAGAAAAATAACGATTTAATACAAATTTTCCATGTTCTCTTCAGGTAAAACTTTCTGCGCTGTTATTTAAATCTGTAATAACCATGCCAATCCAAAATTTAGGGTGGGAGAATATTGAGTAAAGGGTGGTAGTTCTGACTAGCAGGACACTAAAACATGACTAGGATTCTCACCACATCTTCCCAGTACCCCTGTTCATTTTGCACAAGATCCAGACGATATGGCATCTTTTTTCTCTCATCATTTGTATGTCTTATCTGTTTGAAATATAATCTGGGAAATAACAGATTTCATTTGCTTTGATAATCTATAGCCCTTAACACAAGAAGAACTTTGTGAAAAAGCCCTGGTAGTACTACTTACATCTGGATGAAAAAGTAACGCATGCCAAATAAGTTGTAAAAGCCAAAACACGTGGGTGTTAGCCAAAAAGACAAGTCAAGATTTATAACTTACAATCTTCTAAACTCGTGCCTTTCTGATTTTAAAAAAATAGTCTTCATAACTTCTAAGTAAGCCTCCAGTAGAAACAAAGAAAGAAAACACTGAGGAGAGAAAAGTCAAATAAACATCAAGCATAGAATGAAAACTGAACAGAAATTAAAGCCAGGACCTTTTGTAGAAATAGAGTAGATAAAATACAGTATCTATAGCAAGCAAAGCTGGATTTAAATAATTACCGCCCAATAAATTGGGAACACAGTAGATGTGTGAGCAAGACACAAGATGAAATTGCATCTAATCTGGTGATTCACACTTACTCAGAAAATCTGGTTGCTACTATACTAGTTGTCGGGCTGCATTTTATTCAAACCAATAAAATCTTTTGTGTGGTCTCTTGACCTTGCTAATTGCCTAATTTACATTCAAGACAATAATGTTGCTTAGCAATTTAAAAAAGAAGTGTTCCCACCCCGAAGTGTTATCCCTGCATCTCCTCTGAAGAAACTTTAAACTGGTGAATGCTGCAAGTGAATGGGAGTTCCCTGCATCCCAGATTGTATTTCTCTCTCTTAATTGCTAAGGCTTTACATACTAATTCTATCTGGCGTGCTCAGGGAAGGTAAAATCTGGAGTTATCCTGATTTACCTCGTCCTAAGGAAGTTAGAGAAAAAGTAAAAGTATCTCCTCAGCAGGCTCAGAGGTACCAGGATGCAATCCAACAATGGACAGACAATGACCTTGTATTTAACAGAGTAAACCCATCTTGATATTCTGGTCATCAAATGTCAGTACAGAACTCACACAAACAGAGGCTGGGACAGCTGTGCAGCATCTTTGGCCCAAACCTTACTGTACTAGAGGTGGGAACTGTATAGGTTGGCAGCCCTAAATTATTTCATCTTTCCTACACTAATAAGGAAAGGCAGTGAAAATTACTAAGTGTTCTACAGAAGCTCTATCTTCTTCTACTGTGCCAGAATCAGAGAACTTAAGCAACTAAATACACAGAGATAGAGCTGGAGTCAGTAGGTTGGTTTCTGAGCATCAAGTTTTCCTTCTAGTCACTGTAAAGAGTTGTGTTGAGTTTGGGTTTTGTATATAATACAGTTGCTACTATTCAAACAATAAGAGTCCACAGGTGCTTTCTTGCTAAATATGAAACAGGTATAAAAACATCTGAGAATGAGGCAGACTCTTCCAAATGATATGTTGGGTGAGCATTACCGTACTGATATGTTGTCCACCAGCTGAGGCCACTTCCATCTGAAGCCTCTGCGTGCATACAAGCTGAAAGCAGAAGCTGGTTCAGACCACAGTGTGCCAGTATCACTGGGTTACATACTTCTGTTCAGTCTCCTGTTCCTCTACTCATTTTCCTTGGGTGCAAAGCCACACCATAGTTCAGTGCCACATTGCGTACATCAGTGTGACTTTGTGGAGGATTGTGTATATGTAAAGTGGATTTCATCTACAGATCTGAGTTGATAAAAAAAAAAAAAAAAGCTTTCACCGCTGGATATTTTTGTGTGTGGAGAAGTTTAACCTGGATCATTTCAGCACAGCCCCACAAACAGCTGCAGGAGCACAACCAGAGCAGTGAAAAACTGGCAGCAGGAACAGCCATGAGCAGCAGGGGTAGGAAGCGCGAATTTCTTAGTTTGTCTTGTGTCACATCCAATTTATGTAACATCTAATTACATCCTTAGATTTACCAAATGGGGAAAGGAAACAATTCCTAGTTTTGAAGACAAGATCTGATGTAAATTATTTTATATTGCTTGTACTTACACAAAAAACCCAGACTTGGATGTACTGCATTCACTTTCGAGTTCTGTTCTGAATTGAACTAAGGGAATTGTTCCTTGAATGATTGCTAGGACCCCACTGATTGTAACTGATGAAATCCCCTCAAATTTGCCAATTCCTGAAATGCTTCCCATTTTTTCCCCCAAATGACACTGTGTTCATCCACCAGTAAAGGACACCAAAGCACCAGCGGTGGCTGATGCAGCATGCCCCTCAACAGATGACACACTGAGATGTGACCATGATCCTCACAAAAAGAGGGCAGCAGTAAATCCCTTTAAAGCTTGTAGCTCACTCACTTTGCTTTTAAATGGTTCAGCAACCCAGGGTTGTTGCCCAGTTGTGGGATCTACATATCTCTGCTCTTCAAATGCAGTTCATGGTGCAGGGTAATAACAAAATCAGCAGTGGCTATGTTAAATACAAGGCACCAGGCAGTGGTGGCAGAAAAGCTGATACACACACTCATTACAGAAATTTCTACCACAGAGCATGTTTCAACCAGAGAGAAATGCCCAATGATAGATAGACCCAATTAAAAAAAAATAAAAATTCACCATATCTCTGAATCAAGACACAGAGCTAAACTCACAGCAATGTGTGGAGGAATACTTCTTTCAGTTTGCAGAATATAACTAAGAACACACCTCAACTCCTAGAAGTACTATGAGCAGATCATAGCATGGAGTGCCTTTTAAAAGGCACCATGCAGTTCCCATCCCTATAGCTGCAGCTTTTTGGCAACAGCCCAGATCATAAAAGGCTGGGTCACATCTCACTTAAAAAAATAGCAATATATCTCAGCTTGCACTGGCTGACGATGTTATGAATGCCACAGAGAAGATAAATGAGAAGAAACTATTCACATTATCTCAGATACAAGAAATTAGGAACATCCAGTGAATTTTTAGAAGAACACAAATTAAAACAACATTTGATAAGACAGCAGTTCACTGCAATGGCTTGTTACAGAGGCATTCAAGATCAGACTGTCAGCTGAGAGAAAATCCTATAGGGTAAATTCCTTGGTAACTATTATGAACCAGAGACAACCTCCAGTACAGCAGTCTAGCTTCCCTACAGCTGCAGGGACGTATTGCATAGAGCAGCACTGTAAATGCCATACTTTCTGCATCCTTTCCAAAGCTACTGCCCGTGTTGGACAGAACACAGGGCAAGAGAGGTAAGAGGGACTTTTCATCAGGAACAGAGTGGCTCTTCTGAATGAAGCACGTTTATACTGTCATTCATTGTGTTTGCCACATCTAGGGAGACTGCAAACACTGTGCAGTCGTCCTTCAGTGTGTACAGAGAGCCAGGCACAGCAGTGTTACAGCCACGATTGCAAACTCCTGATATTGCAGCAGGACAAACACCGTAATATTAACAATTAGTGACTTAGATAAAGCTCACGTTTATAAACTCCCTATCAAAATCACTGAGGTTGTATGCAGTGTAAACTCTTCCAACACATAGCTATTGCTCTTCCCCCTCTCTGGGATACACATTTGCATTCCCTCCCGTAGACCCGCACTAACAGTTATGTGACCTCCTGGGGAGCAGGTTCACACAGTTTATTCCTTCTTTTTCAACTTACTTTTTGTCTGGATCAGCTCCCTGAAACAGTGCAGTAGAGTCACTCGAGCATTGATGCAAAAGAAGTCGTAATCATATACAATGGTAGATAGGAAGTAAGGAAAGGATGAGACTGACACATAACCTCACCTGGAGCATTTCCTGAATCTTGGCTAGAAGAGAATGCCATGGCCACCATGAACCTGAGGTGTTTTCTAAGTTGCAGAATTGCACAGTCCCAGCCTCAGCAACTGCCACTGTGACTTTTATGCAAAGATTCAGAGAAATCTCCATAAAGCTGTGGAGAGACAGATGAGAGTACCCCACTGGTACCACCATACTTGGCAGACTGTGGCAACCCCACCCCAGGGCACTTACAAAGACAACAGCAACTGCCAGAAGTTAACTGCTATGCACAGGAGTCCTCCTTCCAAACATCAAAGAGGGGAGACTAAATTTGGCCCCTAAAAATTAGATGCAGTCAAGTGTTCTCTGACAACCTCATCATCTCATATGCTGCTTCTTAACATGAGGGACTGTGCCTGCAGAGCCTGGGGGCAGAAGCCAGCTGGAAGTACTTGCTGTGCTGTTCTGAGGTTCATGTTGTGTACCAAACTGATCAGCAAGACACCAAGGGAAAATTATTTCTCCCAGACATCTCTGGCAATTCATACTGCTGCCAAGTGCACTCCAGGCTCCAAATACAACTTTCTAATCTGCAAAATTTTCCCATGGCCTTAGCACACCAGTCACCAAAAAGAAAATTGGATATGATTTTACCAATAGGCTTCTCTGCTGAGAGAAACTTTGCATTTTCTAGGTATACATAAATAATTTGGTTCTCAAAACACACCTCTCAGCAGAAATAGCTGTCAAGTAGACAGCAAGGAAAGGCTGCAAGTAACACCAGGCTATGGTTGACATTCACCAAAAAAGTTGGAGCTACTTAAGGAGAGGCTCCAGCATAAGGAATTCTTCCCTCAAACAGAGCTGGACTCAAGTAGCACCTCACAAGGTCAGAAAAATTTGCCCAAAATATTGCCAAAGCAGCACCGTGATCAAAACAAGAGGGAATAAATAAGTCCCTTGAGATAAAAAGCTCATCTCCTTACTACAGGTAGTCTGTCTGAGCAGCCTCCCTTAATGTGCAGCAGAAAGCACCAGGTTCAGCAGGCATGCTCTGGAGATGTAACTGAGGTCAACAGCAAAGGGCGGCAATGGCTTTCTCCAGGGCTCCTCTTGAACTATCCACCCATATAACTTTAACCTAGCTTTCTATTTAAACTGATTTACATTTGCTTTACTGGCTAATGAACCGACCCAAAGGGGATTGTAAACCCTGGGAGGATTCCCCAACTCTGTTAAGCTCCAGCCCCTTTTCTGAGTGCAGGCAGACAAAGCAGAGTTTGGCCATCACTTGCATTTCAACAGCTATCAATCACACCATTTCATATCACAGAACCTCTTCCAAGTAGTTAAAATACTCCCCCTCAAACCACTCGAGTTTAGTTTTTGTCATTAAAAAAAAAAAAAAAAAGATTAAAAATATAAGGCATGTTTCTTCAAACCAAAACACTGTCAGATCAGACACTGGCACAAGTTCAGACCTTACGTTTGTAAGGTTAGATCAAAGCAGAACCCCCAGAACTAAAACGCAAGGAATGAACAGGTCTGGATTTCCCTGATGTGTTTCTTTGGGGTTGTTGCGTTTTGGGTTTTTTTTTGAAAACCAGTGTCATTCCTATTGTGGGTAAGGCATTTCCCAATGTAACAGGAGGGTGAAGAAGTGCAGCACTCCCAGGAATCACATTCAAGTGGAACAAAGACCACCAAGACAGGAGGCAACCAGAAGGGCACAGAAGAAAGTAGTGCAAAGAACCAGTGAATGCTGAGAGCTGGAGGGAAAACTTTCTACAGGATTGCAATGCCTCAGAGCGGGTCCTGGGAGCCTCCGGCAAGTGGCCATTCTGTTGGCCAGTAAATAACACCCTGTTTTACTACTTAAGTGATTTGCAGAGAGCTCCAGCTTCTATGTTCCTGAGGACTATCTGCCCAATCCTCACTATGGAAGTCACCCTTCCCCTCGCCGCCCCTCCCCGCCACCTCCTGTGTGTAACATCAGTACAGTGCTATGAAATGTAGCACAGGGATGGAGCTTGTGGAGACCTGCTCAGGCATTTTTATTCACAGCTTTGTCTGAAGCTGCTCTGAGCAGATTAAACATGCCGTTGTAAAAACACCTGGGGTAAAAACCCAGCCCTGTCACATTAACAGCACCCATGTTCAAAAGCTCACTGGAGCTTTGTACAAAAAGAGGATCTTGAATGCAATTTTCAGCTGTATACAGAGAAATAGAAAAATTATTTCAGACTATGGCCCCCACATTCCTGGTCACTGGCCTAAACAATGGGAAAATCACATCCAGAAAAACATCAGGGGATCGAGTCACTCAGGTCGACAAGTTGGCCTGTGCTTCCCACCAGAACAGTGGAACTCAGGGAAAGGTTGACAACCACTGAGACCCTGTTGACACTCAGTTGTCGGCTTCACACTATCTCTCTTAACATCATTTGAACACTGCTGTGTTGCCAAAAAGGTGTGGAAATGCCAGAGACTGATGGCCTTGCCACAAAGTTGAACTCCTGTACAAAGTCAAGCATCATGTGATGCTGAGCACTAGGAATTACAGCCCACCAGGATGGAGTAATTTGCCATCTGCTTACGGGCACAGGGACTCTCACCCTAATGGGACCTAATGAGAGTTCCTAATATTCAGGATCAATTTCTCTGGAGACAACAAAATCAAAGACCATACTGACCCCTCAATTCACCATGTTTCTGCTCATTTCAAGAATTTATTTCTTGATTCAGGAAAGTGAATAAACTTCCCTTAATCTGTGTGTACTGTTTGAGGGAGGAGGGGGGCAGAAATCTGTTTTTTTCCTTTCTCTTGTACGCATACATGCTTTCTTCCTATAGAAATCCAATGTTCACAGCCTAGACAGTGTCAAAGACAGGACAGAGGCCCAAGGGAAGGTAATTCTAAAGTGCTTTTTATTTAATTTGCCTGAGCTCAGGCAGAAGAGCAGCAAAGGAGAACAGATCATTTTGGCATCTGTGAAGAGGTCTAAGAAAATGCTGAAGGGTCCCAATCAAGACTGTCGTTCTAAAGTCCTCTCTAAGAATGATGAAGAAAAATGTTAGGATATTTGGAAAAGAGTATCAGCATATATCATGCATTTTATAGCAAAACCTGATTAAATCAACATGCCAGATTCAACAGTCACATTGGGCTCTGTGTTCAGATTTTGTGGATACTTCCAGTTCAACACATATTTACCCAATTTCCAGCTTCAAGAGAAACCAATCTTTTAAGATATCTTCAATGTGGAGATTAAGTGGCCTAAGCCTGCTTAACTCAGCTAGGCCAGTCATCAATCCCTTTGCAAAGACGCAAACGTACCACATGTTTGCGGCACATTTGCCTTACCATGCAATGTCAGCAATCGAGGATGAAAGCATGCCAGGCATTTCCATCCAGCTGCTAAATCAGAACAATTTTGTTTATAGAAAATCTGACAATTATAAAAATAACTTAATTCCAGGTGGTTAGCGGTGGGCTGGGCGGGTCAACAGAAAAGCAATACTGCTGTCCACACAAACCCCCTATGTTTTAGCCAAGAACATTAAAAAAAGAAATAAAACCTGGATGACATATGAGGAACACCTACAACTTTCTGTGCATGATCCACTAAATGTATTGCTTCAGCTGATCTGAATTATGTGTTGCATTTGCAGATTTATTTCAAAGGGCATGTATAAGTAAAAGAAGAAAAACACAAAATAAGAGTATTCCTTTCCACAGAGTTCTCTTCCTGTGAATAAAGGCTGTTGTTTCTATTGAGATAAGAAGAAATTGCAATGCTAACATCAATAATGTGTGAAAGCCAACAGCCAGCTCAGGTCAGAGCAGAACTCCAGCTAAAACTTGATGAACTTCTCAGATTTGACTAAGGTGGCAAAGCCCAAGGTTTCCTAAAGTCTGAGCAGTATCTGAGGATATACTTAAATCCTGACTGTATCAAGGACAACTCTACGATACCTGGCTCTTTATTACAATGAAGTTGAAAGAGCATTAAAGATGGGTTGGTTTATTAAAACAAACAAAAGAAAGTCTGTTTATTTCTTTGATGTTTAAAGGCTACCCCTTGAAGTGTGACCAATGCAGAAATGCATGGTTCATTCCTTCCCTGATACAGTCTCAGTAGAAAGAGTTTTGTGTGATGTTCTGTTTCAGCAGGAATGCTGACAGCTGATTGACAGGTGACCCTTCAACGTGTGGTGTCTTCAAGTACCATTTCACAGCCTTAGATGGCAAGTTGCTATCAACAGGCCTGTCCATCAAGATCCAAACACAGGCCACAGATCGCCCCATGATAGCAGTGCTGCACTGTACCAGAGCCTTTCCAAGGAAAGATGAAGAGTCCTGTATCTATCTGTGCAGCCAACCCAGAGCTGGAACATTTCTTTTGTCAAATACCACAAAGACTTGCAAATGAAGCGCAGAGGTGTTAGAAAGCATGTTGGTAACACCAAGTGGAAGTGGGAAGGGGTGTCCCACAGTCACACGCACATCTGAATTTCCACAATTTGCTCTCTATAGAATTGTACTACTTAGAAAATGCTTTGACCTTACATTGTGAGCAAAGAAAACTTTCCAGGTAAAGCAGTATATTCATTCCCTGCTAGGTTTAGCTCTATATTTTGAACTACAGAGGGCAACAAGAAAAGAACCGTGCAAGTTGGGGATGAAATGGCAACAAAAGAAGCCATAAGCGCAAAAATCCTAAGGATAAAATCTCTAAGCTTCCTCATTTTACTAAAGAAAAAATCTTATTCATACTACTGACTGCTGATATTCATTAGACACTTGATTGTTCAGACTCACTGAAGCTGTGAACAAGTAGAAAATGCAAACTTTCTCCTTAATACCTTGAATAAATTAGGACATAATACTCTGCCCAAAATCTTGAGTCACCTTGTGAGGCAAAGGTCTCAGCTCTGACCTCCAGAACAACACAGCTAAAGGGAACTTGGCTTGCTGATGTGAAACAGAGCTTCCAAAATGCTTGTCATGAGTCTTAATAAAGCAATGATAAATGGTTTTCAGAACCAAAATCAATGAGAGCCCTGGAGTACCCTGAAAGCCCAGTCTAAGGAAATTAATCTATGATTAACACTTTTTCAACAAATTCTACAGGCACAGTGTTTCTCTTTTGAGAGGACAGTGCTTTCATGATGATTATTGGAAGACTGTGAATAAATCTCCCTTCATCCTGAATACTTATTTCACATATTCACATACCCTCCTGCCAGTAAGTTCTGACACAACCTTCACTTTTATATTGCCAGAGTAACTTGCAATAGCACAGTCATCAGTGTGGCCAACATCTATCATGTGTGCTTTGCTCTCCCTCTGAATTAATTTGGGAGTCCTGTGTGGGCATTGGGAGCTCTCGCTTAAGAAAACACGCTGGTGGTTGTTTATGATAATTACAGGCAACGGTGCAGCTTCTGCTAACAGGGGTTCCTCTTTCATGGTCCCATATTAAGACCCTCCTGGGGAAGTTACATGTCAGAGTTGAGTCACTCTCACAGTTCATCACTGCTAAAAGTAGCACATCCCATGCTCCAGCCCTAGCCTTTCTTCTCTCCATCCCAGCCTTGCGAACACACCCTGATGTTCATTAGAGCCTTCACTGAGCTGATTCAGTTCATTAACCCAGGAGCAAACAATTCACTTTTTTGTCATGTTAGTTTTCTTCCAGGCCAGTGGGTTGAATCTGTTTCGTACAGGGCCTGATGAGCACTAGACATGCTGCTGGCCAGGGGAGAGGAGCAAGAAGAGCAGAATGGGGCACTGGATGTCCCCAGTACAAAAAGAGAGCTGCAACATGTCGCTTTACCTTCAGCGATCCGACTCTGATGGAAGGAGGTTTCTTTCCAGACAAGGAGTAAAACTGCCAGCTGCCGCTCTCCTCCTCGAGCTCTCAGTAGTATGCCACGAACGCTTGACCGAAGCCACTAAGGAAGGACCCTGACAACCAACAGGGATCCTCTGAACCTAATCTAATACCCTATGGAAAGCCGAGGCAAAAAGTAAGTTTGATGCATTCATTAAAGCTGCTGGTGGTGGTGGAGAAATGCACTCTGCAGCTTACTGTGCTTGCCAATGGTGAACAGTTCCAAGTCCGCTTATATTGTCAGGGCATTTCACCACTTACAACCAGCCTGGGGAAGAAAAACCCAAACAGGTCTCCACAGGGATAAGGGATAAAAGAGATAGTGGAAAGCTACAAAGTTTGTCATACTCCTAATCCTAAAGGCCTACCTGTTTCTATGCTTATTGCAGATTACCTGTCCCTCCCTGATTACTCCTGCTCCCTGGCAGCTTTTCACACAACTTCTTCCTATTTGCCTGATTCCTCCTGCACAGAGACCCTACCTAAATACCTCGCTACAGCTCCTGCAGCCTGTTCCTTTTTTAAGGCCTCTGAGACCATTGCTCTACCATGTATGTTTACAAGAAATCAACTACTAATCAATAGTCAGAGAGCAAAAAGCTTACACTTACATGCTTGTCTTTTCACATGAATATGCATCAAAAGCATATATACTTAAGCATGTATTGTATATATAATATTATACTCTTTCCTGTCCCCCCCCTCCCCCCCATTCATTATATGCCAGGACAGCTATCAAATTCCACTGGAGCTTAATTCCTGCGACTTGTTGGGAAATCTCATTTTAAGGTGCAATGCTTTAATACACTGGAGGTTAGTCTAATTCCATCCAGTTTATTCCCACAAAAAATAACACACATGAGCACACTGAACCTGCCTCTGTGTGAGCTGACACTCCCATCCAACAATGACAACATTTATTACTTTTCCTTAGCAATACCTGGGAGGGAAAAGTTCATTCTCCACAGCTGTTTCTTGAAAACCTGTAGTACACTGCAATGACTGACAGACCGTTCAACAGAGTAGGCTGGAGGTTTATTCATCATGAATTGATCCAAGCATTTGATAACCTGGTAAGAGAATGCAGGTAATTGCTTTGTAAAACAGTCAGGATTTCAAAGACAGTGGACATTTAACCCATTTTCTCAAAAGCAGAGTTAATCTGGATAACTCATTTTCTCTGTGATACTCATCTACATATTTGCCTTACACACACAATCTGACCTTCCATGTAAACTTTCAGTTTGATTTTTACCTTCACTTCCTACTGTGTTTTGCACCCCAAATGCATTGCTTGTAATTTCCCGGCCAGAGTAACTGGGTTCAATTCTTAAAGCGGGTACAAGCAGCTCCCTTGGAATCTTCTTCTGTCACCACATGATCCATGATGCCAACAGTATTGGGTAGAGTTAACATCTACAACAGAAACCTCTCCAAAAGCCACTTTTGCCACCTTTCAGCCCTGCGATTAATTGAAGTACCGCGGTTGTGCTGTGGAAAACCCCTGCAGCTCTGAAAATTATAGAGGAGGAAAACAGGTCCCTTTAGGTCATAAAAGAGGTTATGGTTTCCTTCCAATAACAGTTCCTATATCCTTTGATATTCTATCTACTTTATCATTTCCCCCATTTTGTAGAACAGCAGCTGTCATAACAGAGCCCATCTTCTGCGCTGCCTGCCACTGCATGGAGGGAGATCAGTGAGGACGGAGAAAACACTTGTTGGGAACCTTCAGCTTGCCTTGGGTAGGAGGCAAAGATGAGTCACTGCTTGACCCTAGAGTCAGGGGTCACCCCCTCTGGGGAGTCACCACCTTGTTCAGTCCACTCACAGCTAATCCCCCAAGAGTGGCTCTTGCCAAAAGATTTCTTTATCCTCTTGACTGAAAAAAAATAACAACAGAGTTAACAAGGCCAGTAAAAATCCATGACTCAGGCAAATCCTCACGGATCAAGTGGGGAGTGGGAGGGAACATAAACTAATCCAAGAGTCCAAAACGTCTTTTGCCAAAGCTTTTTAAAAAACAAAAGCTTCACTAGGGTCTCCTCGTTAGTGGCGATTACAGGGGAGGCATTTCTTTCTTAACTAAGAATCTCTTCTCAACAACACAAACAAGGGTCCCCATTGACGTGGTGCAGTGCTTTCTAATCCATCTGAGCAGCTGGCTTTATATGTCTTTCATAAACACTGAGAGGGAGAAACAGAAAGGTTTCTTGGGGAGAAGAGTCTCCATCTCCTCAGCAAAAATATCCATTTTACAGGATGGCCTGCAGTGTTCCTAGGGAACAGATACAAATTTGGGTTTTTTTTTAAAGAAACTTTTACAGTACATAGATTTGAGTATCAGCAGGGACTCACAGAAGTGATAATTTCCTTCTGTTTTCCCCCAGAGAAAATTACAGACATCTCAGACATTGGTTCTGCCACTAGTTTCCAAATCTGAAAACATCAGCCCAGGTTTTCTGGGGTTAAAATAAGAGCCCTAGTGATGTCACTAAATTTCAGCCGATGTATCACAAATGAACATGAGGACAACCCAGGGCAGCACGAACACCAGAGAGAGCAAAAGTGCACAGGAAGGGCTTGGATGTATCTGTGAACTGCCTGCAATACCAGCTCACAGTGCTCATTTACTAGGTCAACTTACCAGGGTCAGATATGGGAGAGATGAACCCTCAGGCGCTGTCACCCCTGTCAGTGGTTCCTTGTGTGCACCAGCGCACGAGTTCAGCACTGCAGGAAGTGAGCACTCCCCTCCATCCCTGTCCCGCGGCTCCATCTTCTCCCAAGGGCACCATCTCCAGCCTTGACGTTTCCTTTCACAGAGCAAACAATAGCCAAAAAACCCCAACCAACCAGCCAAAAAGGAAAAAAAACACCAAAACAACAAGAAGAGTTGTCATTATCACAACAGGTGGGAACAAACACTGATGAGGCACAAGCCTTCCCTTTTTGTAGCATTACTATTCTGTTTTGGCTCAAGCTACCTTACAACACTATGTCCCAGGATGTGTCTTTCTTTTCTCAAAGCGGTGTCTCCAGAAAGCACTTTGACTGTTGAGTTTCCTGTCCTACTGTCCACACGTGTTCTCCCATTCTTATTTTTATTTTTCAAATACCAGCATACAAAGTGTAGCAAGAGTGCTGGACCCAGTACAGTTCTTTTCACTGAATATTAATCCTTGTAAAAAGAAAAATTACACTTCACTTCCAAACCTTTTATAGGGATTCATGTGTCATGAGTTTCTGCATAGCCCATTTCAAACTCAGGAGTATTCATTGAAGGCCGGTAAAGTCCTGAACACACCTGAAGCAAATTAATTTGCAATTCTACACTTCTCCACATATCATCTAGTCAACTAGCTTCAGTTGTCTGAATTTTTGATGTACTTCAATTTTTTCATTAACTTTTTATGAGTCATATGAAATAACACAAGTGTTGTCTCACTTAAATTTAATTTTATTTCACATGCCACATCCTTTTAACCGAAGAAGTTGTCTCTGTTTTGCGTCACAGCTGAGAGCAGAAAAATTTCCAAACCATCATTTCCTTAGGCAAGCTGTGGGCCCTAGCCCTAATGTGAGGAGCGCAGGTGTAGGTGCTGTCAGGGGCAGCACCAGGAGGTGCTGCAGCGGTGCAGAGCTCTGTCAGAGCAGGTGCAAGATGAGGTTTGGAGTCAACAGTTCAATGTTTTGTTGAATGCTGTTAGGATTCACAGCTGTGTTTTGACCAGCTTCCATAACATCATGCCTCCATGGGAGCCCTTCTCAGCACAGCTTCCACTGAGCCCCCAAAGCAGAGCAAAGCCTTCAGGAGTGCACACTTGGCAAAGCTAGTGCAAACATAGCCTTTATGAGCTCTGAAGATGAGTCACAGCTCACCTCTTTCTCCAGACTCCTTCCCCTCCCTTCATGTCAG
This sequence comes from Grallaria varia, assembly GCA_013396735.1. Taxonomy (NCBI): domain Eukaryota; kingdom Metazoa; phylum Chordata; class Aves; order Passeriformes; family Formicariidae; genus Grallaria; species Grallaria varia. Next base: position 56,903 of record VWZG01013007.1, on the reverse strand, counting down.
AAATATTTCCATCTGCCTGCTCGTGGAAGGTACCCTTCTAAAGCAATGTATGTTCACATTTTGTGTTACAGCTGTAAGGACTGTTCCACCCAACCATTAAAAACAACAGAGAAAAATACTTTGAAAGGTGCTAGCAAAGAAAATCTTCGCTTTATGAGCAATTAAAAACTCGTGATTACTGGTCTGTGTTTTCAAAAAACTTATGTGCATATCTACAGTGAAATGATAGGGAGGCATGACTGAAAACTAGCATTTAATCCTAAAAAATTTGAAAAATAGTTCAGACATTGTTCTGGTGGTCACAATCCTTTCCAGAGTTGACAGCTCCAAGGGTAAAGTCACTTAGCCTTGTTTAATTCAGGAGTGAAACAACATGGGAAGCACTGCACAAGACAGCCAGAGCAAAGACACACATCTGCTGGCAGAAGTCTAACTATTCCTTTCCTCTTAGGCCGGTTTCCCTTCAAAGCTGTGAGTAAAGGAAACAAAAGGTTGGATATACTTAAGACTTTTTAAACACACCTAGGCTGCTTAATTTTTCATGTCTTTCATTTGCTGGGGCTTTGCAATTCGCCTCCAACCTCCCTGCTGTGAAGTCCTCAGTCAAGTCAAACCTGTTTGCCCTTTGTGTGTGCCCGAGTGTCCTGAGACCCAAACTCAGCCAACAGTTTAGAGTAAACAGACCTACCCAGGGAGGAGCTGGAATTTGAACTGCAAATCATGTGTGTCCCAAACAATTACTCCCTCTCCAGGTGAGGGAACGCAGCAACATTTCTGGTGTCTAAGCAAATTTCTCTGCAGTACTTTGCAAGATGGGAGATCGGTCTTTTTTCATTACAGGCAGGGCAGTGCCTCAGAGACAGTCATCAACAAAAAAACCTGCTTAGCTAACTAGTCTGCTCCTTATGCTTACTTACTGCTGATTTGATGAGCTAATACAGTGGATACACCTGGAACCACCCTCTTACCTCAGTGATTATTGTCTAAATTGTTCTGCCCAGTATCTTATATAAGACTTGCATAAGTGATGCATTCTGCTCCTGTTAAATTTGGTTGCTTTAGCTAATGAGAAGTATCACACTGTGAAATTCCCAAACTGCAGAGCTGCAGAATGACCAAAACTGCACTGGGGACACAGCGCTCATCCTGTGACTGACCTTTCAAAGATTAAACCTCGGCAAACTACTGAAAAGCCCAAGCAAGCTGAGATCTGGCAACAAAGGCCAAACAAGCACAAAGGAATCATGAAGAGGAAAGAAAAGGGTAAGACTAAATAAAGGAGAGTGGTAATCTCTCTCCATCTGAGAGAGCAGGGACCAGATACAGACCCGAGGTATGGAGGACCAAGATATCCTCCCTCTATCTCCTCCTCTCACCGTCACCACCACTGGTTTAGGGATGTTCAGATCTGGACCTGTGAACTCATCTGCTACATATGCATGTTCTAATTACAGTGGATAGTCCACTCCTCTCTTGACCACATCATTTAAAATGTAAATAACAGGTCTCAGATAAAGGCTACTTATTTGCGAGAAGAGCATGTCCCATGCAAGACCTGCACATCCTGCTTCCCACAGGAAAACATCTCTCTTCTGCATTGACTTAGAAGGTTTCTCTGAAGACAGGTCAGGGTGGTGAAGGCTGAGAAGGACAAGCTACACAATTAGTGGAGGGGTATCAATTCCAGGCTGTAAACTAGAAAAGTCACTTCAGAGAACTCCAGTAAAACTCTCGATACTACTCATTATTCCATTTTTTCTGACTCTTTTCCCAAAGCCCAAGGATTCAGTCTTTGTATGCATAAGAATACAAAAAGATAACATGCACAAAATACACGGCCTACATTTGTCATATTTATCCTGTTATCATTAAGCAGGAACTAAATGATACTTTGAAAATCACATGGATAACATGCATGACCTTCCATATGTAGAGAGTATGTATAGTGATATTTGAAACAAACTAAATCTGGAAGAACGGTGGCCAGTGGGACTAAAAGAAAATAAAGCAACCCACGAAACTCACAGTGGTTGAGAAATACACTAACGAAATGGATGGTGCAACCGTCATTTGCCTCCCTTGTCATTATGAGGCAGTCCTTACACACTGCCTAGACTCCTGCCTCATTCACTGCATAATTATAATGAAAAGGGAGGTAAAGGTTTCAATGCTAAATGTCTTAGAAACTTGATCTAGGATTCTCTTAAGCTTTGCTTACAAAACATATATACAGCATGTGTCTCTGTCTGTACAGAAACAGAGTCAAAGCTAAAAAGCACATCTTAAGCATCAAGTATTTTATTTGATATGATCAGCCTGGTTATATAACAAGGGTCCAGCCTGGGAGAGGAATGAACTTGGGATCTCGATTTGCTTGTTGTCGGCAGGTGCTACGTTGTGTTGTGACCTGTTCCAGCCACACCTATAATCACACAAGGAGCTACAGGTAACTCCTGAGATTGCCTTTTATCTTTAATCGCTTCCTGGTCACACTTCATGTTGCCAACACCTCCTGTCAGGATTATTGCTGTTTATTTCCCATGAATATCTAAGAATATCATTCATCCCAGCAATAAAGGTTTCCATGCAGTGAGGCATGCTTCAGAAGTGGCCTGCAGTGTTTCCTAAAAGGTTACTTGACTGACTTGTTGGTTGGGAAAGCAAACAGGAAGACCTACATTGTCTGTCATAAAAAGCAACAGTATCAGACAAGCAGAGATCACTGAAGCAGTTACTCCAGTGTAGTTTTCTAGAAATTAAAAGTCTTGTACACAGATTAAATCATATACTAGTAGCACCAGTACTATGGGTCCGATCTTGAAAGCTTACTCAGACTGGCTTGTTTCCTCTTACAAATACTTGGATGAGACACAGATACAGATTTTAGATAAACCGCATTTGTCACTAACTACTCAGACACAAGATTTCTAAGAGATGATGGTTTTACTTAGTTTATGACCCTAAATGCACAGCACAACAACTGAGTCATACCACAGCCTCTTAGAAGTACACATCTCCCTCTGCCAACTACACATAACGATACCTAAGCGGTCAGCCTAATCACTCTCGAGATAGTCCTGAAGAACCTAGGAACTAACTTCTCTCTCACAAGGACATGAAGGTGTCAGCAGCAGTATGTCCCATCATCCTTGCTACATCCCATCACACAACCAGTGCAATAGATGGACATCACTGACCTTCAGGAAATGTGTAACAAACACTTCAAAACACCAGAATCTGTTTGGGAGGCCACATGACAAAGCGTTACCAGAGTATTTATAACATTTTTTACTGGAGAGAGAAATAACACAAAAATGAGGGCACACTAAATGAAACCATCAGAAGGATACTCTGAAACAAAGAGAAAAAGGCCTGTTTCTTGCACTAGTTATTGTTCAGCTGTGGAGCACATTGCCACAGGATACTACAAATGTCAGCAGTGAAAGGGGTCCAAAAGCAATTGCACAAAGCCATGTAAGACAGATCCATCAAGGGCTACAGACCTCAAGGATACCAACTGTGGCTCCAGAATGCAACTCTACTAAAAACTGAGAGTATGCTATATAAGCATCACAAAATCTGTTCTTCTCTTTTAGTTCATTACAGACTATTGTCAGAGGCAGGACAAAATTAGCCGTTCTTATGTTATTATTACATCACGCACTGAACAAAGATTCCGAGTAAAGCTTGTCTTTCCACCATTCTTCATATACCTCCTGTTCTTTCTGAAGCAGATACAGCTGTGATAACCTCAGTTCGGACATGGTGCCCCTGAGAAGTGCTGCCAACAAATAGCAGCAAAATGGTGGATACCGAACACCCCAGAGCTTGCAAGCATTCAGCCCCTGCTCAACATCTCCGCATCATCAGCTCCACAGAGTCTGACCTGTGAGAATTACTCTGCATCTTCTATTTCACGTATTAATGCTCTCATTCTCTCTCTCAATCTTGCCTTTGACCAGACTCATCTGCTCCCCGGGATAACAAAAGTAACACTTCAGCCTCACAGCAGTTATGGGCACTTCCCAGTGTTGCTTTTTCTCCTTCTGTTATAAATGTCCCACTTTATATTCAGTGTAAGCTGGAGTGTTTTTCACTCCTGCACGAAGCTTCCCCTACTGCCGTTACATACTTTCATAATTAAAAATTCTCTGCTTGAGTCAACCAAAAACTACTGAAAATGTCAAGTATTTCAAAACTGACTCTTGCCAGAAATAGTCACCTTGCTTTCAGACAACCTTACTTCTGACAGGCACCTCTTACATGCAGAAACTACAGCAATTTTTAAGCCTCCATCTATCCTCCATACTCATTAGTATTTGATAACAGTGGTTACTCCATAACTCAGCGATGAGTTGCAATTATACCTTTAAGAGGCTTTCAGATGGCCAGTCCTCTTCCTGTGTGTAAACTCTCCATTTGTGTATAAACTGACTACATTCTGCATTATCCCTTGCAAGCCTGTACTTTTTGCTCTCAATGACTCCATCTTCCTTGCAGTCCTTCCACTTTCTGAGGGGATCAGCATTACACATAGGCAAGAAATAAGGGGAGCTATATGAAGGTTCAAAAGAGAGTCCTGTCCTGTTGGATGGATTAATTTGCCACAGGTCTCAGGAACTTTCATACTTCTCATTATGCAATATCTTATCTCTTTTTATGCTCGGTACTATTGATTCTCCTACCTCTTTACCTGTAAATTACAGCAACTTGCCCTGTGGGAGAAAAACTAAGCATACTCAGCTCTTCCTTCGTAAGAAAAATCTTAAATGGAGTTAGAGGTGATCTCATAATTTTAAGTAAAAATATACTGATTTTTATAATGAGTCTAACCACAGTCCATAGATAGCTCATTGCCTAATTACCTTTATTTTATGACAGATGTATTAGCATTTTCTTTATCGCTGTGCCATGAATGAAAGATAGAAAAAAAGTTTGCCATATTCAAACCATTTGTCTAATTCTGGAGCTGCTGCATACAGTGACTTTATAGACAGGAAAGATATGTCAGACTGTGCTAGTGCTTGGAGCAAAAACAGAAAAGTTATGGCCAGCAACTTTAGAAAAGCATCACTCAATCATAGAGTGGTGGTTCTTCTGGATTGCTCTTGGAGCAAACAGCCACCTGCAAACTAAGTACAGACAATCAGGATGAATCAGCATACACCAAATGCTTCTCTTTCACAGAATTCAGCCAGCCAACAGACTCTAAACTGAAATCTTTTTCTTAAACTTCCCTCTAGGAAGGATTTTATAAAACGGTGGGAACTCAGTACAGCTTGGATCTTCATCTAGCACCTCATGCTGTAAGATAACCACAGGAATTTCTGAAGATTGAAAGTAATTAAAACTGTAGAAAAAATTTCTGTCAGCAACAATATTGTCCGCTTCTGCATGGTTTGTTGGTCCAATATTTTCATAGATATGTCTGACTTCCTCAGCGCACTCCCTACCTTGTCTCATGCAACAGGAATTTGAAAATCCAGAATGTTTAATGGTTTATTTTAACTGATGTCACCAAGATATACAAACACCTCTTTAAAACAGTGCCCTGAGAACACAACAAAAATCAATCCTTTCCATACGGACACTTGTTTCTTTAGTTCTTCCTTTCAGGCAGCATAGTTCTTGTGTCCTCTCCCTGCAATATGCAGGACACAACAACAGTTTAGGGCAATGTTTCCAAGCATGTTTCCTTTCATTTTTTATTAATCCTTCCGGCAGGTTTTTATATGCTATGGAAGATGTATGCTGCTATAACTTTGCAGCTGCTATTGACTGTAGCAGCCCTTTTTGAATCCAGTCCAGTGCAGGTCACCAAGAGTCAGTGCTGGAACAAGCACTTCTTAGCAATTGCATCATCACATCACTTTCCAGCAGAGTCTTATCGCTGATCATCTGGGGACAGAGATTTTTGTTATTCTGCCAGATGAAGCTTAGTAGGGCAAGTACTTTCTGGAATACCTGAAGGAAGGAAAAGCTATGTGTAGCCTTCTTGCTCATTTTTATTTTTACTGAAAAGTAAAGCAATCGCTGTTAGCTTTGCAAGAAGATCCTCAGGGTTATCCACAAAACCAGAGAACCTCAAGTAAGTAAATGTCTAAAATAAAACAAAAACCAATAATAAATGCATTGTTTTCTCTTGCTTCTAACACAATGCATCCCACTAAGCTCCTAAACCCAATACTGAATGTATTTAATTGTGATCATGCTGAACACAAGATTACCGGAGCCAAAAAATGTCTTGGACTTGAATCAACAATTGTTTTCCATTTTGAAAACTTCACAATGAACATGGCTGGAGACTTGGCTTCCCTCCCCTGAATGAAAACCAACATCAGCTCTGGGTCCCTGGAGTCCCGAAACTGAAGCGACCCAGATGCTGCAAAGGTCAGCGCAACCAAGAACCACCATGAATTTACTATTTTTGATATCATAATATCTTCAGTCCTGAGGCAGAGCCCTTACTACATTAAGCAACGTGCCAATGACCTCGAAAAAGTAGTCCCTGCACCAAAGAACTTACAGTACAAGTTTTAGCAGGCTCCATCAACTACATAGAATAAGCAAGAGAGGCAGGAGGGGGACCTGGTAACACGAATGCAAGCACATATTGGCACAATGAGCATTAGTCATGGCTTACCACCAACTAATCACAAAAAAAATATTTTCCAGTAACACTTCTCACTTTTACCAACAAGAGACCCAACAGAGCATTTTTTTTTCCTCTCTGGCTTCTCAGTACTGAACCACCTACAGACAGAAAATATTTTCTCTTTTACTATCATCATGCCATTTTGCTGCATCTTGTGAACTGGCAGGGAGTGGGAAAGTAAACTGTAGCAAGCCAATCAATTAGATGCAAACTGGCCTTTCTTTTCACAGTGAAAGGGTTTTCTTTTTTCCCCTAAGAGCGAGAGGACTCCAGAACTTGTTCTTATAAGGAAGTGTCAATGAGGTCCTTTATGTAAAAGCTGAGGGCAAACTTACAGTTCTCAAAAGCAGGCTACTTTTTCCTTTTGAGTACTTTGTTCTGAGCCTGCTGCTATAAGTGTATTCACCAGACCAGCTTTTATTAATAAGATTTAATATTCTTCAAGATAGCTCAGAAGGAGTGGGTGAGCTTCTATGTCTTAATTTATTATTTTTACTAAATTTGAAGAGTGCTAGTCTTATATGCTTATGCTCACAAGTATCCTGCTGGGTTGGAAAGGCAAGCCATCGATGATGGTACAAGGTACAGTTTGGCTCCAGAGCTGGGGGCTGTGAACACATGCCGAGGGCTCTTCTCTTGGTGGAGCATAAGCATGGGAGACCAGCTCTGCTCAGCCAAGGATTATCCCATCTTGACTGGAGGGACTATCGCTGTGTGATTCAGTCCATCACTCTTGGTTTTCACCTTGGGCTGGGAACTGCAAAAAGGGGCTGTCCTTTAGCTCCTCTAGCACATGGGTGGTTTGGTTCAGACTTGTGGAGTTCCTGGACCCTTAAGGAAACAAAAAATGCAGGAGGGATAGGCTAGACTCACCTTGCATAGCCATGCAACCATAACACATAAGCCTCTACACTCCGGTAAATTAGAAAGGGCCTTCTCCATTTCTCCCTGGGCTGAGAAATGCTAGCTGGGCCAAGCAAAGTAAGCAGATTCATGTGCACTGAAAGCACAGTGTCCAAACAGGCATGAATCCTTTTTCCATTCAGAGCAAGGCATTGTTTGTAAGCTAACTATATATTCCCCCATGATCACAGTGCAAGAAAAACATTCATTCTGTCTCTGACATGATACTATAGTTCTCCAGGCTTCCTCAATACAGTGGGTTCAGGGTAAATTCCCCATTTGTCCTGCCCTTACAGTTCCCAGCAAATGAGTCCCAGAATGACAGAACACCATTTTACTGAACTAACTAGCTGCTTTTGGCTTTCTTCTCATTTCTCCCCTATAACACAGGGCCTTTTATCTTGGGGCTTTCTCCTCCTGGGCATGCCTCCAGCTAGCCTTAGAGCCTGCTGCACATGAGCACCATCTACGCAATCTCATCATTGCTTTAAAAGTGTACCAAATGCAGGAAAACAGTTTCTTTCTTTCTCTCTCCCCTGCCCCCCTCTTTTAATAAGAATTTTTCCATGTGGATACAGAAATAACATCTGGAATTACTGAAGGCTGCCAAAAGGAGAGAATGAAAACAATGAGTTGAGTCATACTTAAACCTGCCAACTTCATATAATTCAGACCTTCTTGAGGCAGTTTGAAAAGAAAAAAAAAAAAAAAAGCAAAGAAGGAATATGTTTAATTTGCTTTTTATAATGCAACTCTTTTTTTTTTTTTTTTTAAATCTGCTGATGTAAGTTGCAGAGCCAGCCAAGACATAGCACTATGGCATGGGCATTCATCTTTGCAGCACTTTAATATCACAATATTTCTGTATTTCATCTACATATATGCAACAGCAGATCAAAGTTTTTCTTACTGAGCAGAGACTCACTAAGCTAGTGAAATTTCTCCCAGAAGCAGATACTGAGCCTCACTGGACCTTTTTATTCCATCCTACAATGCAGTGCAGAGAATTTGAAAGTGTCCTAAAAGCACCTTCGTTTTTCATACCCATTAACAGTACTAGTATGCCCTGGTAAATTTTAAAATGGTTGCATACTGCCCCAATAAAGTCTCTGTGAAAGATCAGCTCCTGTATGATTGTCCTAACCTTTTTCAAGGACATTACATTTCTCTGTCTAGTCTATGAAAGGACTTCAAGTGTTTCCATGGTCTGAATTTTTCACCTCAAACAGCTATGCTCTGCCAGCACACAGGCCCACCAAAGCCAGTGACTGCATTGCCAGGATAGAACAAACAGTTAAACTGTTTTATGAAACTCACGGGATGGGAAACACCAGCAAAATAGTCTGTGAAAAAGTCAAAAATATGAATCAAGCCAGGCAGCCTGGGGGGTATTCCATGGAATTTAAATGCAAATATATGTGTGTCAGGTGGAGGAAGGCACAGTAATCAATAGACAGCAGAGAAGGATTCATAGCAATACTTCAGGAAAAATCTAATAGAGAACTCTGGATAATAGGCTTAGCTAGAAAGAAGTACAGTTAGCTGGCACACTTTCTCTTGCTAATTAATACACAACATATTCAGGGATTTATAGATGTTTGTAATCTGCCTAGATCTGAGACATACATCATCATCCACCCATCATGCTTTCTCCTTAAAGAAACCCTTCGAAAGACTTAACTGACTGCTAGGTCAAGCAAGGTTGCGTGGTTTACATCTAGACAAAGCATGTGAAATTATTATCAATCCTGTGCAGTATCATCTGACAAGGGAGAAAAGATGATGTAGAGTCACGCAGTATTTACCACAGGAGATGCTACACTCTCCTCGTGAGAGCAACTATAGTAACAACCCTTTCTGTAAAAGTACTTCTACTGGTATTTCAAAAAGTCCTTAGAAAGAGCCACAGTATCATTTATAATAACATCACCCTTTTCTGACATTATCTTATTGCTATTACTACCATGACCCTCATGGCAGAAGCCAGAGACACTCACAGTAGCTTTCAGAGCAATGTCTCCATGTGATAATTCCACCATGGCTTCAACAGCCCATTACTGACTCAGGCACCTACTCCCCTTCCTTCATTTCACAAAAGTCGCTATTTCATCTGCTCTGGCAAACCGCTTTCTGCACTGCTATCATAGCCCCTTTCCCTCAGTGCAAAACTACTGGAAATTCTTATCGAGCTTGCCCACTCCATTGTTCCACACTATCACATGTTATCAGAGAAGTCACTGCACATTTTGCACACATCGGCTTTTTTCTTTTCCCTAAGTCCCCTGGCAACCATTCCAGTAGCTCTCCTTGCCTCAAAGGCTTAAAACAATCCTACCAAGATGGCTGAGCAGCTAGAGATGCATTAACACAATTCCCTTACGTGGATAGACCCTTGTTCCAGGATAAGGCAGGGTAAGACTCAGTATTTAGTTTAAAATCTAAAAGAACCCCATCTAGTTTAATATCGAAATGGGAATGTCTACAAGATGTGGCTACACTGGTTTAGTTTTACTGTTTTAAATTCATTCCTTATCTTATACCAAGAGTTTTCCTGTTTAGACAGTGTAAGGCTGCTAAATGGTAGTTAGCCACCCACAATTTTGTACTTATTAACTTTCTGTCATTTAACATAAAACTTTTAGGCAAACCATGAGAGAGATCAGAATTCTGATCCTCATATTAAAAAGAAAAGGGCTCCAGGCATTAGATTGTGAAATATGATTTCCCAAGATATATTAAATTCTGGGTTAATGTTCTTTTTGATATCACAGAAAATCAAACCTCATTTCATAAGAGGGCACTTCGGCATGCTTTGCATACAGCATGCTTGGCCTTGATAAAGTCTCTGTGCTGCAGCAAACTTGGAATTCGATCAGAACCTCTGGAGCACCCGGCAGTGGGGGTGGAGGAGAGCAAAACCCACACCATGAACCTCATCTCACAGAAGTTTCTTAGATAGTTTTAAAGCAAACACAAACAAAAGGAATGAGCCAAGGGGCTCATCAGAAAGCACCACAATCTTGAATTATGCTGCAGAAGGGAGTGAACATGCAGAGCCAAGCTGGTACAGCAACACCACGTACAGCACACATCACATGTATTAGCACGTTGACTATATTTCTGCGAGAGCCATGGCAAAATGACAAACAAAAGCGTGCATTTAGGGCCATCTCTGACCACAAGAGTACTGAGGCCTGAACTTTTTCACATACTGTCAGTCAAATTACAGAAGCACTGTTGAGAAAAAACTTATGACCTAAACTTAGTTGCAATATACGTGCTTGTGCCCGAGAGATTCTCACGAAGTACAGACTTTCAGAGGGAAGTTCCCCTCTGTCCTCAGGGTCTTGCACAATTTGTTCACATGTTCCTTTAGCTTTAGGATACTTCAACGTGAAACATGGGTTGAAACACAAAAGCACAATTGTTTACAAGAAAACCTACCATGACTGATGCTATTAGAGAAAATCAGCAGGAGGCTGCATGGAGGAGGGGAGTTCGGAACAAAATGGAAAAAGTGCTCTGATAATCTGGGGATAAACAAATTACCAAAAAGACATGATCAGCCACTCTAAATTCCTCCTCTTTCTCTGCTTGGGCATTACAGTTCTCCAGAAGCAGAAGATTCCTGCAATTAATGGGTGATATCCTGAGGTCAACAGAGGAGGTTTTTACCCAACAAGTTTAAAGTGAAGGTCCACCACTGATAGGCTGTCTTTTAAATGTTACTTCAATCATGCCATGCTCCGAACAAATTCCATGTATAGGTGACTGCTAAATTTGCAGGCACAGCCACACATGGCATATTAAGCCCCATCATAGGGCTAACCACAATCTGATTGCAATTGCTGAACAGGTGCAGCCAAGCAAAGAGTGACAAGGTCAAGAGCCTTTCACCATTGCCCAGTTTGCTTCAAGTTGGAGCATCCTCTCTGATACACACGACCACGCTACCTGCACCTTAGCAAGATGCTGCTGGCAGAAAGCTGTAAGCTGCTGTCCTGCAAATATCTGCTCTTCCTTTGCAGAAAACCTTACCTTTATGCAGCCAGGTCTTGATCTAATGCAGTCACTGTGGTTGAGTACTTTCTGTGCTGCTCCCAGACAGTATCTTTTCAAGTGACAAAAGTGAATTTTCAGGGTTCTCTCAACAGCAGATCATGACATATCAAAAGGAAAGGTTTCCATAGTACACCATATGAAAAAAATAAGGGATAATGTTAGGGGGCAGGGCTTGTCTGAAGTCTAGCAATACTGATGGATTACTGCACAGCACTCTCAAAGTGTTCCACATGTTGTTTGGAGTCACAGACAGTGGACTTGAGTAAATAATTAGCCAAAGATCCCTGTATCTTCTAAATCAATTTATATGATTACAAAAAATTCACAGGTAATATCAACAGAAAGCAATAATATATGATTATCTATATTTTATTAACATCAGTTGTTATTTAATGAACTTGATTGTTCTGTAACTGATTAAGACTCTTCCATATTAATTCTTGCAAAATAAATTGCCATCCTCATCTCCAATGAAATTTTACCCCCTTCCTTCACCCTCCCACACAGCAGATGCTTTGTAAATTGTGATTACCTTTTATCGTACAGTTCTTTTATTTGTTATAACTCATTTTGATGGATATCTTGATGTGTGATTTGATACTTGCTTTCTAAAAAAAGACAAAACACATACAGTATCAGAAATTTACTTATATTTTGTAATTGTTCAATTGCTTCTTCGTGTGTGTCATGCTTCTCGTTGCTTTCCCTTCCCAAAGATCCTCTCTAACTTAGGAGGCAAAAAGAAGGGGAGAGGAAATATTTATGAATATAATTAGATTCAGTATTCTCTTTAAGCCTATGTTTAGTCTGAAAGAATACATGAGAAAGTTGAGATATGTCTCCCTCCTCTCTCCCTTTCAGCAGTCCACACCATCAAAACATGAGTGTTTTCCAAGGAAAAATCATCATTGTCAATTAAAGTAGGACCGTGGTTTTGTCAATGGGGCAAACTACTCTGCTGTAAGTTGTGCTGATCTAGGAAATCACAGCCTATCTGAAGGGTTTTGTTAGTGGAACTAACACTAAAAGTGGCCCAAGTTTCCATGTACACAAAAATGCTACAGCAGCTACAACAATAACGTCTCTGTTTTAAAATCTATTTTTAGTCAATATATCTGCCAAGTCTTTATATCCATGAGTGGAACAATCAAATCTTTCAGTAGTGGGTAGCAATACTTATCACTTTGTTCATATATCTTTAAACCTAAAAAAATAAGGACATGCTGCTTTCTTTCACCCGCCCGTGCAGACAGGTATGACTTAACTTATGCATAATCCTATTATATTTCCTTCTTAAAAAATAATGCAAACTGAGTAGACCTAAGTAAAATAGTAAACCTTTACAGTTTATTTCAGCACAAATTATTTATGATTTTAATCTTTACTGCAACTCTATCTGTGGCAACTGAGTACAGTTAGTTATGGATAGGCAGAAGCTAAAATCATGACTTATTTTGTAAAGTATTTGAGGCCAAATTGCAATATATTCCAAAAATACTGGTGTTGAAGGAAACGGATTTAAGCTTTAAAGCAAAAGAAAGCCCAAAACTTTAGGGAATGCAGAGCTCAAATTCACTGTCATGTAACTTACTCATTTGAGTACTGTACACATTCCCCAAACACATAATTATTAAGAAAAAAAAAAATTAAATATATTTTAAGTTTGTGACTAAAGCAGGAAAGGAATGATGTCCACATTTTGTTTTTTTACTTGTTCTTGAGAATAATTTGGTTTTGCACAGAAATTCTTACATAGGAAATAAAAATAAAAAACAAATCAGGCTTATTTAAAAATAAACTATTAATCAGCTTATATTGCACTTGCTCTGTTGATACTTTTACTCCTGAGTGCCTTAGCAAGGGATACCAAACTATGAGAGGAACTAAGTACCAAATAATTGTTTAACAAAGAGTTAAATTAAAACATTTGAAGAAAACAAAAATATTTTAGTTCACTTCTTTTGTGAAGATCAGCTATTCAGAGAGAGCAATAATGCAATGCAACATAAAAAAAAAAAAAAAAGAATTGGAACAATATTGCTGCATCCACACAACTTCATGTAAGAACATTTTTCAAACCATCTTGCAGCTTTACAAGCCATTGGTATCTTTGCTTTTCAGGGCCTTCACACCAAAGAGCAGGTGTTTTGCCATGAACTTGAGTACAAATCTCATTTTTCTTACCCAGTTTCAGTAATTCTCATATCATTCCAGGAGTTTCTTAAAACCTTTCATCCAGATGATGAGGTGAGCTACTCAGCTTTTGTTTGGGGAGTGGGTGTGGATGGATTGTTTCTAAACAAATACAGCTCTAGCCTTGTGGTTGTGGCAAATGACTGAAAAACATAATCCACAGCGCACCTCCACAACCTCAAATACACGAAAAAGGAGATTTTTATTTATTTAATTATATGAGTGAGTTTGACAATGCGAGGACATAGGGAAAAGAAGTAAAAGAAACTCAAGCAATGTGGGAGAATTTGCTGTGGGCAGAGCACAGCTGTAAACCAGAACCCCGCAAGCCCCACGAAGGGAAGCAAACTGTAGCTTACCTCACACTCAGTCTGATGCTGCAGCTGAAGATACAATAGGCAGAGGCATCCTATATAAGCCTGGCTCCGCTTCACAGCTAAGCAATCCAGCCTTTTTAATTCTTTTGCCTAAATTCCTTTCCCTCTCCCAAGAGACAGCTCAGCTATGAGACACTAAAACAAAAGAGCAGGGATTATTATATTAATTCTCAGCAAATAGGCTTTTGCCTCTAAAACTCCACAGGAACTCATGTTAGGCATATAATACTACAGTTTGCAACAGTTTCTTCTCCATCAACTAATACATCACCTTGATTTACCTGGAATATGGAAGTTACTGTATTTAAAAAAGAAAAAAAAAAAAGGAGGGGGGGGGAGAAAGGGGGAACAGAATCACTTTGTATAAGCTGTTTTCTTCTGTTAGACAAATAGCACACTTATGTTGCCTCTAGGACAATTATGGAACTTTTCCCAAGATATTAAAAATAATTCTTCAATTTATCTCTGTATCATGGTTATTGTTTTGTAATTATTACTGAAATGTGACTGCATCACCAAGGAGACAAAGTACAAGAACACTAGTTTGTAGTCTGTCAGGTGTCCAATGTGCAGCATCAGTAGATGCTTTCACAATAAGGGAAATACGAAGAGCTGTCATTATTCACTGAAATCAAAGCTCACAGACACTTTAAATGCATGCCAGTTTAAGATTCAGATCAGATGTTCCTGGACCCCAGCTTTCCCCTATATCCGGTGGTCAGCACTCTCCTCCTGGCTGACAGAAAGTTTGAACTGTTTTCTAAGACTGCAGAAAAAAGCATCTGGGAGGGTTAAAACAGATTAGCAAGGAACTGTGAGGTGATGAATGGAGCCTGCCCCTGCAAGCCTTCTAGGTTATCTTCATCTTCATGCCCACTGGGAACTGACTCACAGGTGTTTTAGGAAGAAGCAGCTGCCTGCTTTGTGACATTTCAGCTTTTGCCTCCAGGTTGAGAAGAGTTTACAGGATGAGATACACAACAGAGAGGAGACAGTCTGCTGGAGATATCAAACTGCATTTGCTACATCCAGCGTAGAGCTCGTCTGGCAAGTGAGCAAAAAGGTTTCCACATTTCAAACTCAAAAGAAGACCGGCCCCATCCCATTGACAAAGGGCAGAGACTCTGAAAGGGGAAAAGCATTTAGAGTAAATTAATGCCATTAACAAATTTAGAGCTGCTGAAAGCTGCTTGACGCGGGCTGACATTTCTGGAGATGGACATTCTCCAGGTTGCAGGGCAAACAAAATAGGAGAAGGCATTACCCAGCTTCCGCCTCTGCAGGTCCTAGGGCAGAGGTGGAGGGTAGGAACATGCACGTGCCAAAATCCTGCCCAGCCCTGAGCAGGACCTTCATATTCACCACTCATGCATTGTATCATCCTGCCTTGCTCCACACCATGCCCTTCAGCTCTTCCTCCTGAGGGTAAGGTAAGAGGTGCACAAGGAAATTGCGCATCAGTTGAGAACACTGATTTTTCTCAGTGCAATCTGAACCAATGAATTTAAACGTAATTTAAAGCAATGGAATGAGAAATCAACACAAAGTGCACTCTAAGAGTTGTATGGGTTTCTAATAAATTAGTCCTTCACCAGCAGAGTCAGGACAGCATTTAGGTAAGCAATATCATACTTTTTGATGCAGTTTTCTTTTTCATGAGCACAAAGCAAACAAAAACAAACTCACAGCATACTTGTTAGTTAGAATATAAGCCCAACAGATAGGAATCTCTGAGGCTTTATCTTGCCTTGCCCCAAACTAATTAATATGGTATTATCCTGTCTTCTAAGAGTCATTGGTGATTTACAAAGTAAGTAAAATTTGTCATTATTCCAATCCAACGCATGGTGAATCTGAGGTGAGCTAAAGTTTACTGGAAAGAGAGAAATCTAGAAGCTGAGTTTTTAAGACTGTACTGAACTACAAATATCTGCACCCATAACCCATACAGCTTGCCAGTCGCATGGTTTTGCAGTTTTACTGTAACCTTTGTCCTAGGAAGATTACTTATCTGCAAGTCAATAGCAAAAAAAACTTTTTATGAAGCAGGAGACAAAATCTGAGCAAACTCCCCCTCCCCACCACAACACGCAACTTCAATCTCCAAAGTCACATTAAGACCAGAACCACATTAAACTCCCCCCCAAGAAGTATGTGAGCAAAGAAGAAAGAGCTGAATGACCAGAAAAGGGGCGTTTCTTGGTTCAAAGAGTCACCGAATCTATTTACAAAGGAGACCCAGAGGTCGGAGCAGGGCCTGCACACACATTCAGAATTAGCCCAACCAGAAACAGACCCTGCATGGCTTTGCAGTGTGCAAACCTTGTTCCATCAGTGAAACTATAGTAACTACATGGCCACTGGGGATTAGTGTGACCCTGGGTCGTAAAACTTGATCACCGTAGATTAGCAAAAGATCAGGTCAGCACTGGAGAGGAGGGCTTTCTTCTTTCTTTTAAGGAAAGAGCATCAGGAGCAGGATGCCAATTCTGCTTCGGATCAGTAGTAAAACACACACATGACAAACCAAATGTGTGCTTACAAATATTTTGTCATATTAGATTAAATTATAGCACACAGACTAAACAGAGAAATCTGAAATGCAGGGTCTTGTGTTTGGGATATCCTTGGAGCTTTTATACAAAGAAAGAGAGAAGTTTATACTTCGGCATTGCACAGCGCACAGTCATCTCATACCTGCTCCCTAACACAAACACAGCTCGCATACAGCAGCAATGTATCTGTCAGTGAAAGAACATGTAGGTTTAACTCTCAAAATCCGTCTCCTTGGCTAATGATCTGACTGTGCCGCCTTTCAGCCTTCTGTAGAGCCTCTTGTCCTTTCCAGACAAACAACAGCCTGCCCTCTCTTCTCCAAGGCTGAGTTTATGGTTCATCTGTCCTTATTTCCACCTTGATTTCCTACTTCTTGTCTATTTTTCTCTCATTTTAGCTCTGCATATACTGCACAGGCCCTGTCTAATACATAAGGCAGCCTCCCACCTTCTACCTACCATGGTCTCCTGTGAGTACCATTCCTTTGTGTGAATGTTCCCTGTGCTCATCACCTCACCAAGAACATTTCCATGCCTTCCTACCTGTTGTTACCCTGCACACCAGGCTGGTGTGTGCCAAGGGGAAGCCTGTTGGGCAGAGAACTGGCAGAGGCAGTGACGCACAAATGAGGTCAGGCAGAGAGCCAGCCCGGCCGGGCAGCAGGCACAGGGAGCAAGGGGCACCCAGGCACCGAGTTCGGCTGGGTGTGCAGTGGAACATCTCCTGTGAGCTGAGATAGCAGCGTTACCTCTGTTGGGCAGGGGAAACTGCAGGGCAATGCTGACATTAGATGTCAACTGGATGCTGGGGGTGGTGGCATTAAGAATGATAAGGTACTAGTCACTAGGCAAGTACCCTGGCTTCTTTGTTGGGTTTTGGCTCAAAAAAAACCCCAAACATACTTTGCTTTTAGAAGAAGCCTCATGAATTTAAGAAAAGGATCACTCAAATGCAACCCGCCTGCTGAGACAGGAGTGCCTACAGTCATTAACCCAAGAGGCCCTTCCCAGTTCTGCAGGTCTCTGTTTTCCAGGAAGCAAAGGGTGAGGAGTAAAGGATCTTGTTGGACTAGTATAGTTTTCACAAGATAGAAGGAGGAGGAGAGAGCAAAGTAGTGCCTAAGCTACAGAGCATTTTTTGAGAAAAAAACTTTTAACCTTCTCGTCTACTTTTTTGAAATACATAATGACCTAACTTTCTGTTTGCACTTACCCTGCAAAACAGAATGCACCAAACTCCTGAACAAGCTCTTTACTCCAACATCTCTCCTGTTCCTAGGACTGTTGAAGGATGGAGAAGAACACAATGGAGTTCAGTGGGGCCAGCACATCCGAGGAGATAAACTAGGTAGTCACCCCAGCTAGTAGAACTGGAGGGGCAGCATTTCTGTGATGCTTTCTGCAGAGCTGCTGACTGGTCAGCATGGCGTACAATGCAAACATAGAGGGAATAACAACAAAAATTGATTTTGCCAGAACCACAAAATAATTAGGACAATTCCTGCCCTGCAGAAAAGGTATCTAGGAGAAGTTAATTGCATCAGTGGAGGGCTGAAAGGCTGTGCTAACTGTACTCAGAACAGCATCAGCAAGAGAAGCAGAGCTATGCCAGCCACGCATGCCGAGAAAGAAGTCCTCTTACTTCTGCTACTCACCACCCAGAATAACCCCCTTCCTGCCTCACCTCCACCTCCCCAGTGCCTCCTCCAGGAGAAGACCTCCTCTCCTCTCTCAGCTCCTCATCAACCCAGGCAGAAGTTCCATTCTTCCTCACAGGAAAACACTCTCCATGCTGATGGTGCAGGGAGGGACATTCATAAGCAGACAGGAGGTCCCTGGGACTGCAGCGCTAAAGATGCTCTTGATCATTCCCTAGAAGAGAAATAACCCAGAATACATTGGTTTAAGAACTTCCCCAGGGAGGCCATGGTGTAGTCCCAGCATTCCTTGTCAGCATCCAGCAAGGACACGTGACTGCAGTGTACACACCCCTTCCTTGACAAAAGCAAGAGCAGTTACATCAAAATTTTTGTCATATCCTACACATCTTTCTCTTTGCCCATCCTGTCAGAAGCCCTTCAGTCTTCAGTGTCTTCTCTGCTCCCATTCTGCTGCTCCTCCAAGCTCAGTCAGGGGTTTTGGTGGCAGCAGCACACAGGGGACACGAGGCCCTGAGGGACAACATCACCAAACACTGGTTCTGGCACCTTTCATAGCACTGCCATTATGGCCCAAATCACTGGTGCCCAAGATGGGGCAAGGCCTTCCCTGCTTCCACCTGCAGAGATGTGCCTGTCATGACCGTCTAGAAACACGTCATCCTCCTCTTGTAGCCTCTACCATCTACAGCCCTAGACCTCAAATGCCTATTGCCCATTGAGGGGGTTTATTAGACAACCAAGGCCTCCACCTCAAGGGTACCATACCCACGCATGCACCTCTGCAAAAAATGACTAATATTAATTGGGTCATGCAATCTTCAGTGCCTGACAACTTAAAAAAAATTAATTCTCTTCCTGATGTCTGTGGTTGAGAAATGTTTGTGCCAAGGGCCATTCATCTGGTAGCTATAGCTACATATATGTTTATATTTGACTTGCTCTTGACTTAGGTGAGAGTAAGAGGACATTGATCTCCATCTTACTTCTTTGCTTCGCAACCAAGGTGCAAGCACAAGAGGTGGGTTTGCCACAGCATATTCATGGATTGCAGTTTGGGCAGAAACAGTTTGTAAACATCAGAAGAAACAGAAAAAAAAATAAATTTCTGCTGTGAAACAGTAACATGTGCCATGAAAAGATAGTTTACTTTTCAGACATGTACAGTGCTCCACATTGTTCCTGTGCTTTTCAAAGGAAACGATTATTATTATTAGCACAACAGCCCTCTTTTACAAAAGTAACTCTAGCCAAAGTTAATGTTTAAGAAGGAATTAAATATTAACTCAAAGGAAAGCACAGAAGTCATAATGGTTCAGACCACACATCAGACATACAAAGAAATATTGCTGTGAAAGCAGAGCGGGGGGAAAAAAAAAAAGAAAGAAAAAGAAAATCAGAGTTGTCCTGCCTCATTGCCTTCAGGTTCCCCTAGACGGAAGGACAGCATTGCCTCTCTGGTTTTCACCCCAGGACAGGTAATTTTCCTCCTGTATTTGGTTTAGCAATGCCTCCTTAACAATAGAAGGTGGATCACTGACTTAACCTGCTGAGGAGGGCTGCAATTTGATTCCCAGCCTGAGATTTGCAGGTAAGATAAAGTGCAAAGGTGACTAAACACCACAACAAGCAAGGTCTAGCCCTGTGGCTTTGCCTAGAAGGGAAAACGGATTATTATTATTGTAGCAGCAAATCTACCAAGATCTGTTGCTTTTCTCCTGTTCCAGCTCCAGTACATGAAAATCCTTGCAGCTGTCTGAAGATGGTTTTATAGTGGCAAAATGACTTGTTTTATTAGTTCAAAACATGCATTCTGCCCTGTTCTACAATAATCCCTTATTCTCTTTCCCATCTTTGCGTTCACTGCAAACGTATGAGCTGAGAACAAAGCCATGAATGTTAACTAACTGCACCACTATAAATGCACTTTTTTATGTTGCATGTTGTGCTGAGCTTCCAGAATAATGTTCACCTTTACAAGAGTTGTTGGTCCCACACTAAATCTACAGTATACCTTTTGTCTTCAAAACCTTTAAAATATATCAACTAATGAATTCACTCAAACCCTTTATGAGGGAAGTGAACTATCATCATTGCGTTATGCTGGAGCTTTTACAGAGAAACTCAGGCAGTGAAGTAACCTAACTAACTTACTCAGGGCCTTGGAGGGAAAGAGTGTGAGAAAGTTGTCACGATTTGCTGCCTCCCCATCTTAAACTCAAACTACTACTGCAGCTCATCCTGCAGCAAGCATGCCTTTCTTCCGCACTTGTGTAATTTTACAGCAACTCCTCAGCGCATGCTTTTTAATAAATTGCAAACACCAGATAAGCAGCTCTCTATTCAAAGTAGGGAAGGGAGAAAGGAAAAAAACACACCACCAAAAAAAAAAAAAAAGAAAAAGGGAAAGAGAAGAAAAGTAAAGCCTAAAATAGGTTCATAAGAGCAGCGACAAATCACTGGAGCCAACTCAGCCTTGTGGGCTCTTTCAGCCTGGAAAGACACTTGCAATGACTGGCCATTACGTGAGCAGTGTGTGCTCTTAAAGAACAAGTGGATGAAAACTCTATCTAGGGGAGCAAAGCAGTACGAAATAAAATCTCAGCTCAGAGTATTTGTTCATGGGAATGACTACATATGCAGGCTGTCTCTGAACTCACAAGAACTACTAACGCATAAGCAGAAACCCTACACATTCCAGTTTGAAGGATGAAGGGGAAAAAAAAAAAACTTCCGTGGTTTTTGATTGCCCACTACAAGCATGTCTCTGTGAAGCCCAAAACTCTTGAAAGTCTGGTCTAAAGGGCCTGTCCCTCTTTTGACAGGGGGGCCACATGGCACTTTTCAAGTTTCTTTTATCCCTTTTTGTAAGCAAAATTATCAAAACTATAGTTTCTCCCCTACACTTCATCTGGAAACCAGTATGTATCTTGAGAGATGAAAAACTAGATCGGTCCTTAAAAGTTAATCTTTTAGGAATCAAAGGCTAAATAAATAATGATTTTCATAGGGAATCACCCATACAGAGCCTAAAAATATTTGTCTAAATAGATTCCCCAGAGCAATAAGACACAATAATTTCTCAGATACTTGTTTCAGGCTGGAGCAATAAGCATGAAAGTCCAAGCACAGCTTGCAACATGATCTTATATTCTCTCCAAGCACTTTCTTTGGGTAAGAAAAGCAATTTTTCCATCTATATTCCACCGATTTTCTATCTAAAATCTATCTATTTCCCCTGCTGCAGCTTTGTTTAAGAGAACTTTAATGGCCTAAAAATACAGATTTAGTCCCACCACTTGAATGGATGTAGAACAAAAATAATGCCTTATGACCAATTTCTCTTTGCTAAGTAAATTGTTGCAACTCAACACAAGCACAGTGAAGTCCACCAATGGAAAGTGCCAAGTCTAGAACAGCACTTTACCGGAAAGCATCATTGATCTATGAGAAAAGGCTGAGAGAGCTGGGTTTGCTCAGGCTGGAAAAGAGACAGAATTGGGGTGACCTAATTGCAGCCTTCCAGTACCTGAGGGGAGTCTACAAGAAACATGGAGAGGGACTTTTTACAAGAGTAAGTACTGATGGGACGAGGGGGAATGGATTCAAACTAAAAGCAAATAGGGTTAGATTAGATACTAGGAAAAAAATTCTTTACTGTGAGCATGGTGAAGCACTGGAACAGGTTGCCCAGAGAAGTTGTGGATGCCTCATCCCTGGAGGTGTTCATAGCCAGGCTGGATGGGGCTTTGCCAATCTGGTCCAGTAAAACATGTCCCTGCCCATGGCAGGGAGGAGTGAAACTACATGGTCTTTAAGGTCCCTTCCAGCTCAAACCATTCTATGATGACAGACACAGTAACAATATCTAAAAATTCAACTGATTTCTCAAAATCCAAACAGTAATTTACGACAGTGAGGCAATTCATATAGCTCCAGGTGAAAAGGTCTCCAAGGCCTTTCAGAAATGCTGTGCACTTCTTTTTTGCCTTGGCTTCATTGCATCAGGTTTTACAACTGCTCATCAGGTATTGGCTAACCAGGGTTATTATGACAATAATATGATATCGCCGGCATTTTAATCCATTGCATCACTATATCTTTCTTAAATATTTTCTGCTCTCAACAAACTGATCCAGCTGCCTTCAGATGATATTATCTTGGACTTTTTGTTCATTTCGATAACTCCGGGAGATAAGTGCAACTCCTCCTCTAGGTCCATCTCCTTCTTACACGTCTGTCTGCATTGAGTGGCTTGTTCCACAATTCCTTCCAGTTGCTGCCCACACACTGGCCCATATCTGGCTTGGCTTACTCTCTGTCAGGCCAGGGATCTCACAATCTGACTCGGTTGCACAATTGCTTGCTACAAGCTCTTTTTACACATGGCTGGTAATCATATACTCATCAGTCTCTTTTATAGTACTGCACACTTTATTTGAAACGCTGTTCTCACTAAAGACTTGAGGGGTTACTGTCAGAAGTTTTGGTGACACATTTGCCTGTGGCCAATGGTCATTTTTTACTCAAATGCCTTCACTCTTTTCCTATAGTTGGGCAGACAACCAGATCTGCAGCTGGACTCACCAGGATAGGAGCTGCAGGTCTTTAGAGCCGTTCTGACAGTGGCATCTGCAAGACCATACTGACCACTGAAAACTGAGGTTTGAGACAGGCAGGCAGGGCTGTTTCTCAAGCACGTTCCCACTCACAGGGGAAGTGCCAGGCTGAGGCAGGAAACACCTTCTTCCCAATAAAGACTTGTTCAGCAACGCTCTTATAGAAAGTGCAGAGTTGCCCAATTCACAGAAGGCATTTCCACATTAAAGTTCACAAGGCCTAATGTCAAAATTTCCTCAGGTTCTTTCATTTCCAATAGTCATGTTTATGTTACAATAGACTGCCTCCATATAGACAAATGTAGAAATATAGAGGGCAGAGACAGCTGTCAAAATAGAAATATGAAGTTTTAAGAGCCACAGGATATCTATATCTATTCTATATCTCTGTACCAAAATTCACATTTCTGACCAAAAAAACCCCACCCCCAACTTATTACCAAAATCCTTTTTTAACAGTATTGACTCAGCCCTGGTAATCAGAATGGTGTGACACAAAAGCAGCTAACTACCCTTTTTAAAGAACATCTCAAGATGTATCTCACTGGCATCACGTTTGGTATAATTTCCAGAGAGAATAGCAAGGTCACCAGCACGATTATGTATGTGATGGCTGTGCCACTGTCTATGGGTAGCACAGGTAATTGTGTCAGGTGTGGTATGTCTGGAAAATATCCCATGCAACATATTTGTATCCAGATCTTCTAGTGACTGCTGAGAAGCTGGGAATAAATACTCTTGAGAAGAATCTGAGAACTGGTAAGAGCTAAATTGATCAAGGAGGTAAAATACCAATTTACTCTGGGTAGCTACCATAGAACTGGCACTACTGCTGGGATCAGGATATCACAAACTGGAAGCTGTATCCTAAGCATATTATTGTAGAAAGCCACTGTTTTGTCTTCCATTCTGCCATTAAGTAACTTCCCTGTTTCCAACAGGTTACTTAGTTCAAGGTTTCGATTTGACACATCTTCTACTCCTCTGTCCCTGTACATGTCCACAAAAGTATCACTGTGACAGATCCTGTATATTAATATATCTTACTGGCAGCACTGATAACCTTCACTTTCGCTTTGATCCTAAATGCAACCATCTCTATTTTCTTGTTGATGCCTGAAATATGGCCAGGTACATGTTTTCTGTATCCAGTTGACAGAACCCTCAGTGCCAAAGACGGCTGCTTTTAATTTTTGCCACTGGTTTCTCAGTCACACATGCTTTGTCCTGAGCTCCAAGGTGGTCAGCTTTTCAAAAATTACAACTTTGCTGTCTTTCCATGATGATAATCTGCTGATTGCCTGTGTAGACTTTACAACTGGCATTCCCGACTCCCCCTCGCCTCAATTTTTCTATATATCACATTTTTTCCTTCTCATACAGGAATTACTCTGTGGGGCAAGTGCTATAGCAGCTGAATTCTTTAATCTTTTTCCAGGTGTAGAGTGCCTGGAAGAAATCTCAGACCTTCAAAAACATTTTGATAATCTTTCAGCAGTTTTGCTGTAGGGATTCCACAATATATGTCTGCTCAGACTAGATTTCTAGAGTTCCTTGTATTTTTATTATGTGAATCATTCGTCTGTCCCATGCTGCATGTCACAAGTGTTATGAATTTAGTATTGGTGATTAGCAACATCCCTACTAACTGCACCACATTCTTGTACAGCACCACTTGGTGTCTTCCCTGTGTTTTGTATTGGCACAGAGGAATGAGGATCATCCATTACGAAGACTTTAATATTTGCAGTACTTGATTATATTTTCACATTCTTCCCTTTAACAGTGCAATGATTTTACTGATAATGCATCCACTATATGGCATACAGTTTCCTGTCTGCATGCAGCTGCCCTGTGCTGGTGGTAGATTGATGTTTAGAACTGTTTCACATCGTTATTCTAGAGTTGGAGCACTGTCTTGTACAGGCATTATATAATTATATTTATCTTTTTTTGTGTGTGTCTACATACACTTACAAACTTTTCAATAATGATATCTGCTACAGTCAATGCAGGTGGCACTGTACCTGGAACACTTTTCACTACAGCAGGATTTTCTTCTCCCCAGAACTTCCTTTTTATTTGTTCATATTTTCCTGCTTTCTTCTATGCCTTTGTTCCTGCAAAAAACTTAGTTTATTTTTATACTTTTTTTTCTCTCTGTTCATACTGTTTGATGTGAGCTACTTCACTGTCTTGGAACATAGCTTTCATATTTGTCAGACTTATTTGTAGCTTTCTGAGCAGCCCTGTTCAAAATTACCTCATTTCTGTTTTCATCACTAAAGTATAGTTTGACTTTTGAGATTTGATGTTCACACAAGTCATCCATTTTGCACCAATGTTATTAAAAAAGCACCTCCCAGCAATGGCTGATGAAAACCTTTTCCATGTGATACTTCCTGTGCGTTTCCTGTAGTTTGAAGATGTTTCCGGAGTGCACCTGGAACTTTACAAGGGCTTCTTTAAGCTGCCATTCCCTGGTCCTTCTGGAATCTACAGAAGGTATTGCTCATCAGTGGTTCAACAGGATCTGACCTTTTCAATCTTTTTTTCAGTGTACTTAGAGGAATGTCACAGCCTTTTTGGTTGGCAATGTTGGCATTTGGGTTCTTTGCTTGTGTGTATTATAAAGATCCTTAAGTTGCTGATTTCCCGTGCTCAAAAGAGGCCGCTTATTTCTGACAACAAGTTTGACATTTAATCATGAAGAGACAGGCAAAAAGCCAAAGCTGTCCAGCATTTATTACCTCATCTGCCTGAACTGCCTTTCGTCATCAACCCTTTCCTGAAAACAGGGTTCTCTAAGTTTCTAGACATTACCCTATGTTCAGTGGTCCAAGCTACCCTAGCAGTTCTCCAAAGACCAAAGTACCAATCTCAGCAAGCTTCAGAGGTGGTCTGTTGGACTTTAATGTTGTGACTGAGAAATATTAATGCTATTGATTCAAAATTTCTGCTTTGACAGTCTTATACTACAGTCTCTCACTGTCACAACCTATATAGGAGCACCAGAGATGCAGAACAATAAAAGACATAGCTCACTGCAGGCAATTTTAAATAGGTCCTTTTGAGGGGCAGCTGTGCATGTATATCCTGAGCTTGGTGTGGAAAGACCAAAAGCATCATCCTGACAACCACAATATGTATTTCTATATTCCTGTTTCAATTCATCTAACGGCAGATCTGTTCATCTGCCTTGAGTAGATAAGGAAGTGAAACCATTTGAGTAAAAAATGACCATAAACCACAAGAGAATATATTGTAAGAGTTATTGATAGCAACCCCAAAACTTTTACAGTGTATTACAAGACTTGCATATGTACCAGGCCAAGCATACGTTCAGTGTTATTTCTACCTGTGATAGTACAAGTAACAGACAAAAAGGAAGAGACATGCAAATTTCAAAGTCTACACTATCTGATAAGACCTGTCAGAACGAAAACCAGGAGGTACTGCCAGAATTAAATTATTTCCTCAGGTCAAATCATGCATTTGGAATCAAGCAACATGGGCTGAACAGATAAAACCCATTTGTATAACACAATAATGGACAGGCACATATTTCACCAAAATAGTAAATATATACACTCTCTAAAAACACAGGGCAAAACCACAGGCATGGCAGACAACACAACATCCTTTCTGCTGAGACTTGAACAGCAAGACACAAAGGAAAATCTAAAGAGCTGCTGACTGATAGATATGCATATACTTTCTCAAAATTCTACACCTCTGAAAAAAAAAAAAAATTAAAAAAAAAAAAGTCAAAGCTGTCTCCCCCTCTTGCAAAAAGGGATTACACTTGCTCCAACATGAAACTACCTTCAAAGACTATTCAAGAATTTCTAAAATACCAACGCTCAAAATTAAAAAGAAAACAAAAAAAACCCACAACCAAAACCCATATAGCCATCTCCCAAGCTCGAAAAAGAACTTTTGTCAGGTAAGTGAGAGTTAGTCAAAACAAACAAACAATTCAAGCATAGACAGAGTGTGCCACATATGTGATGAGACAAATTTTAAGGGACGACCATATGTATGCAAACAGCCTTCTCTAATTACATGGAATTCTCCTATCTTGAGGGAGACAAAAGGGGTGCTGTAATAGACATCGCTACAGGAGGACTTCATGAACAAATTGGGCTGCATGTGGGAACTTGGAGTGCTCTCATTTCAGAAAGTTCCCAATAAGGGCAGGAGACATCCCAGGTGAACTGTCTCCATTCAAGAGGGTGGAGCATTAACCAGGACTGTGCTTCCACCCCATGACCCTACCAAAGGGCTCTTACAGGCCATCTCCATCACTAACCAAGCCAGGTGGGGAGGCCTTGCTGCCAGACCAGCATCACTCTGCTCTCTGCTTTAGGACAATCATATATGCTCCACTATACTCCTCTTTTGCCACTACAGAGTGGTTTTATTTCCAGTAAGTGATGGTCTGGGACAGGCAGGATTCAACCTGCTTTTATCCTTCATCTCTCTGCAAACATCAGAGCTCAATAGTCCAGAGTTCCCCTTACTTCACAACAAAAGTTTAAAGAACATTTTATATTCTGCTCACAAACATATCCTTTCCTGTGACTGGTGGTGAAGCTCTCATTTAAAAAAATACAGATGTTGCTTTTCCCATCTACATGCATATTGGAGAAAATAGTACAGCAGGGGAAAGGAGAAGTATTTACAGGTATTTGTTAAAAAAACCTTGCAAATTCACAGTGTTCAAAGTTCCCTTTCATGAGCTTACTGCAAACATTCATAACTTAGTTCCATCTTCCAGAATGTTCAGAAACATGGATAACACTGCCGGTTCTTGTGCAAACATATATCCATTAATGAAGATATGCTGAAAGACTGGCACAACTATTTACATTGAAAATGTTCGCAGAGCTAATGTAAAAGTTTCTTGTGGTTTGGGAATTCCCGAGGCAGATATCAAAAAATGAAGGAAAAAAAAAATAATTCAGCATACTGCAAGCAACCAACAGAGGTAAAACAAATAAATATTCAAATCACATACATGTACTCTCCAGAGTCAGTTATGCTCCCTTAACCATTCACTGGGTTAGCTAGCAAGATGAAAAGTTGGTTAAAATAGAAAAAAGAATGTTTGCATAATATTTGTAAACAGAAAGGATATGCCAGCCAAATGCATTTTTGCTGCAGTTAGTTCACTGTTCTTTGGCAGATTTTTTTATCCTTTGGCCTACAAGAACCTCTGCTTATTCTTTTTTGCTCAGCTCCACATTGGATTCAGTTTTGTTCCAGGTAAATGAAGACAAGGGTGGGCCAACACTGCGTGGAATCACCCAATGCAGCATTCAGCACTTCGCTCCAGTGTTTGTATATTCTGCTTTTATTCTTTTATTGTCTCTTCAGAAAACGTCGCCGTAACACAACGCAACAACAGCAAAAAGGATGAAGGATGGCTGGGAGAGATCCTTGCTGCCTACCCAGACCTTGGTAAACTTCCTGGGACACCAGAAACCTTTCATGCTCTCTGACAGGGAGAAGGGGCACACACTGCAGAGAGAGCAGCTGGCTTTGCAAACCATCACCCTGCATCTGCAACAGGGACCAGCTCCCCTTCTACATCAAGTCCTCACCCTCTCTTCCTCCCGCAGACCTGGGGACGATCAAATTCAGGGTGTTTCTGTGCAGTTCACTCATCATCACCACCACGCAGACAGCTGACTGGCACAGACAAGGGAGCAACAAAGCCAGGAGCAGGAGAGGAAGGATGGGAAGTGTTTTCACCCAGGTCTACCACTGAAGCCAACACATTTTACAGTCGCATCCTGCAAGATTGAGGCAGCTTAGGGATCCTGAAGAAATCGTCTTTTGTTGCCAAGACACAATTCTAGTAGGCACAGGGAATTTCTACTTTCTGGGAACAAAGGAAGCACTCTAAAACTGTTGCTTGTGTATGACCTGCTGTCCATTGTAGCTCCTATAATAAAAGCACCCATTTCTATCAACCATTCAAAAGTAAAGTCAGGGCCAAAAGATTTATAGTATAACTGGAAACCAGGGATATTTTTCTTTAAAATAAATAAAAAAACCCGACTGATAACTCTGTATTTTTATTTACTTTTTGATTAAAAAGCCAGCCATATTTGTTTAACCTCAGGCTTTGGTGGACTGACATGCCTGAACAGACCTTGACATTGCCAGGGCTGCACATGCAGAGGTAACAGGAGAAGAGCAGAAAGCTGTAGCCTGTTGCTAAGATCGGGCGGCTTCCAAGTCCTAACCATGACCACAACAGACATCCCATTTGAAGGAGGAGCACAAATGAAGGAGGGAGCAGCCGAGTTTACACTGGGTTCTTCACCAGCACTCCTAACAGCAAGGAATAAAAGGAGGGTGGGGGAGGGACGATGGCAAAGGGGTCACAGGAAAAGCTCTGGAGAAATTTCATTTTGTTCTTTAGCTAGAAAAAACCTACAAATATATACATCTATAGTGACTTATGCTGTTAATCACACCTGCAGGTAAAAAAAGTGTTCAAATACTAAGAATCTGAAACAACAGCGCACAAAAACAATTTGCTTGTAATCCTTACAGTCAGTCATATCCCCTTCCTTAAGGATCTAAGAGCAATAAAAATAAGAATACAGGGTTGAGATGAAGGTGTGTGGTACTGCAGAAGTTACCATCACCACTCTTGGAAGCAAGACAGGTACAAAGAGAAAGACATTTGTCTGTCAGAACTTCTGCCTTCTGCCTTCCCAGGCAACACGGTCAGTCTGGAAGCAGCCGAACCTGACAACAAAGGACACAGAGCTGCTGTTCAAACAACATCGGCAGGAGCTGTTTGAGCAGAAAATGTGGGTGGGAGGGAAAAGGAGTTCAGCCAAAGGAGCCCTTCACCCCATGGAACTGAAGAAACACACTATTTGTGTTTGGGTCAACTGAACTCAAATATTCTTCTTCTACTCAACTTAAACAATGTAAATATTTAAGCCAGATGGGACATAATTTCTTCTTTTTTTTTTAACTCCCTAGCCTTCCAGCCATGTGTGTACGTGCACCCCTCATCCTGTGTTCTACAGGTAACAGGTAAGACTCTCCTAGGTACCTGCAAAAAAACCGAAATTGGTGCCGCTCACTGTTACCTGAGCTTGGGATTTCTTTTCGCTAAAGAGATAACCAGCTGACCAGCTTTCCTGCTTCCCTTCATCTTTTGACTGTACTGAATTTTAACAGGTATAAAAATGTTTACATTTTGAGCAGAAGTAAAAAAGCAAAGCTCATTGGACAAACCAAAGCAGCAGCATCTGTCCCCAGCCAGTGCAGCCCACCCAGCTGGGAGGGGTAGGGATGGGACAGGACCCGGAGTAAGAGGATGGTGCACAGCAAGTTGCACACAAGCGACAAACACCTACAGCCCTCAGCCTGTGCATGTTCCATGCCCTGCCAGGAACTCCCCACACACCACCGTGGATGTGCACTGAGGATGATTCACTCCCAAAGCCAAAAGCATCGCACAATTAAACAAGCAAGCTCATTTAACTCATCATTAAAATGCATGCTTGTGAAAGAGGACTCGGGCAGGATGAGTGCTAACCCGAATGCTCAGCCAGCAATGCTGTGCTGGCCTGATTACTTCTGCATGCCACCTTCTTGGCCTTCATTTTTTTGACTCTCCGGAAGGTGCCTGTGCTGCACCTCGGACCAGGTTATTAGGAAGCTCAACTAAGCCCGGCACATCCTACCTACATTGCAACAAACCAGGTCTGGAAACGGTTAGGGAGACAGCTGAAACCTTCTATCACTATTAAAGTACCAATAATCTCTGTGCAGCTTTAGGCCACGGCTACAACAGGAAAATAGCTTCATTTTTACTAGCCAGTGTTTTACAAGCAGCAAAATTTTGCATCATGCCTTTTATGAAAAGCTAACTAAACATGCCAGTTGAGAAAGCTTAAAAACTCTTTCTGTGGTCTAAACATGACCTGTAGGACAATATGTCTTTAATATGGTTTCTGATGGTGGTTAAGCCCCGTCTGAGGACAAACCTGCATTAGACAAAAGACTGCTCTAGGAACTTGGGGAACCCTTGTTCACCCACCTTGAAGCCACTTGTTACTGCAGAGGAGGTGGGTCCCTGCACTTGGGTTTTGCCTTTCTCTTATAATAATGCTGTAGTTACCCATGTGGCTCGGCAGGTTCTAATATCACAACTCATTCCTACTACCCACCCAAGTTTTAGCAAGCTTTTCATATGCTAAGTGACAGCAAATCAGATATAATCATCCTACCAGTGTATCCCCTCATCTCCCTATACAACAGGCATCATCATAGAACATTGTTCTTGGGAGGAGCCGGAATGCTGGGCTCAGCAGACTGTGCTATCAGACATTTCTTTCTGCTTTTATTTCTAAGACACGTTTTGATTCCCTCACAGACAGAGATCTCAGGACTGTGGGCCCCCGTGCACTTTTCATGTTTATTTCTAGTGCTAATTTGTGGACAGGTCAGCAGCAGCTGCTGGCACAGAGGGAGGTCATTTCCCTACAGTCTCCACACTGCTGCCCATTACAGCAATAAAGGCATGTGTCTATGTCTCCAGGTAGCTGCTAAATCCGTGTCTCTTAGCGAGTGCTCTGATTCATGCAGGGAAAGGGCTTACCCTGCAACTTCTGCAGTAGTTCCCCAGGTTTCCCTCCCACACCCACACCCGAGATGTTCACCCTTCCTGCCAGGACAGCTCTGCTGTTTGTGAAACAACAGCTGATCTGCCACAGTTCACAGCCCAACATGTGACAGC
This sequence comes from Grallaria varia, assembly GCA_013396735.1. Classification (NCBI taxonomy): domain Eukaryota; kingdom Metazoa; phylum Chordata; class Aves; order Passeriformes; family Formicariidae; genus Grallaria; species Grallaria varia. Next base: position 25,108 of record VWZG01013007.1, on the reverse strand, counting down.
AAACCATTACTGGCAAAGGTGCAGCATCACAGTCCTTCCCTCAAGCTAGGCTGTCCCCATTTCTCCATCTAACCCCTCCAGCATGTGCTGCTTTTTCCAGGACAGTGGTTACAGAGGGTTACTCAGCTAAAGCTTCCTTCCTGACTTAGAAGATAGAAATCACAGCTGCAAAACATTGTATGTATGTTCTTTGACTAAGGATCCAATACACAAATCTCTCTTAAATAATGTCACCTGGACGCTGGGAGTTCTGCAGGCTGTATGTGCCATGGAAGCAATACAGCAACTTATCAATTCTCAGTCTTTGCTCGCCCCAGGCAGTTAGCCAAAATAGTTTCTATTAAGTGGAAAAAATGATGACAGTCTGTTTTCTCACTGATGCAATACCGTTTCTGTAAAAAAAAAAAAAAAAGTTCAAAAAAGTGGAACTTTGAAAAAGACTTGAGAGATAGTTACTTTGCCAAGCTTCAAGCCTCACAGAGTGAGTACTTAGCATAAAAATCTTTTTTTGTTTTTTCCTTCCTTTAGGGCCATTTAAACAGACTTCACTAATTACGTTTGGCTGGCAATTACAGTTTCTTTCTGGCTCAGTTTCCCCAAAGCAAAATCCCACACAATGTTACCCCTGCCACCCACCTGGGTCCTCCTTAGTCGTTCATACCTGCATTTTAAGTGAAAGTAGCTGGTTTTCATCTGTCTAGAAGCCAGCCTACAAAAACATACTGCTTTTTATCCTGGTTTCCTATTTGGGCCTTCAAGGTCCGCCTTCTCCATGGCCACTTTGTCCTGGCAGTAAGGAAGCACAGTGTTTTCCAGCAGAGCTGTGGGATGGTCACCCCTGAGTGGTCAGAAATGACAAAATGAGCTCCACAGGACCATGAGTTTAAAACACAGGAATGCCAGTAACACCAGCAGATGGACCCTGCCAGCTTCTTTCAAGCTTTGAAGAGTGCAGACACCAAGCAAGAAAGTAAGTTTGCCATCCTATGCCATGGAAATGGGCTGTGGCCAGGAACAACAATCTTCCATTCTTGGTTTTCAAACAGAAACCTGAGATTAAGAAAGCCACAGGGAAAGTGAAGCTCAGGTTCTTCCTGCGGAAACCCAGTGACAGACTTTGCTGGCCCCCATGCAGGATGAAGGTCTCACTAAAATATTCCCAAGAGTCTGTTCCTGTACATCCAATACTGCCTGCCCCAGAGACCCTGCCACCCAAACACCTGGCTCAGCGTCAGGTACTGCTGTACATACCACTGTAAAAAATGTTCTCTTTGTAGACTTTTCCCTTCAGGTTACTCTTGCTCAACTACCCTCTCCTTATAACTGGCTTGCATAACAATTTTTTTTCTCCCTTTGTGGGAGAAACCAGCATTTAAAAAAGATAAATAAATAAAAGAAACCAAGAAATCAAACATCACTAATTAACAAACCCATTCTGAAAAAAAACCCCAAAAGCTAAGGAGAAATTGAAATTACCAGCTAAACAAAATTTCAAAACAGCCTGAATAATATCAAAGACAAAACTGCAGTAATGTCAAACCTTCAAAGGTAGACTGTAATGTTATGGAAGTGGGTTTCAATCACTACTTCTAAACAAGCTTTATTTAAAATTAACACCTTTTCGCAAAGGGATGGATGAATCAGCGTTTTCCATTGGAAAAAACCTTCCACCTAAAAATTTTCAGCTTGTTCTACAGCTTTCACTGAGCTTGACTTTCCTGCCTTTCCTGTATAATGTTTATTTTAACATCATTACATCATATTTTGTCTCATTCTTGAAGTTCTCCTTTCTGTTTCTTTCTAACTTGACAGGGCCAATATTTAAATAAAGCTTAGCTAATATGGAAGTGAAGGGCTACTAGAAAGATCAGACAGGAAGACACAGGGCTCAACACATTCCCCAGGGACGTGGGTGTAAATCCCATAAGAGAGGAATGGCTACAACTGCCCTACTTCAATCATTCACCTTCTCCTGCTAACCAAACATGCAGTTTGATTACTTTCCTAAAAACTCCTCCCTCTGAATTAATTTTCTATAGTGGTCACAGGAATTGACTTGTTCTTTATATTACAGTGAGAACCAGTTAGAATATTGTTTGACATCAGAGAGCTGTTGAACAAATTAAAATCGAGGCAGACTGCAGCACTAGGTTATGCTAGAGGAAGGAGAAGGGGAAAACTAAAGCAGTGATAAAAGTCAGGTGATAGCAATCTAGAAAAAGAAGCCGGTCTTGTGTATGAGAGGCCAGTATGTTCTTCACATAATTATGGAGGTTCTTATTCATCTGCTTGCAAACAAATGAGCTTCTCTTTCTTTCTAGGATCATGCTAAGGCCTTAGGGGTGTTGATTCTTTGTGGCAATGATCTCCAGCTTTGTTACACATCGTAACTTGGAATCAACAGTAGTCAGCTGTGAGCAGGCTAAGGTCAAATTTAGCTCTGACAAGTGCTATTAAGCCAGTAGTATCAGGCACAAGTAAGGGAGAATGACAATCCTGGAGAATATGTCTTCAAACCATCAGGCATTTCACTGCAAGATTTTGGACATGATATGTAAGATATGGAAGTGGCAATGGGATGTCTGTCTTACAGACGTTCTAATCTAGATCCATGATTCCACAAGGTGCTTTACAGCTCCCGGTGCTTTACAGAATCCCACTAAAACCAGCAGTTCTTCATAATCCACCAAAGGCTCAAACCAGGCAGCACGGTGGCCTTTGGCCAGAGGGTGTTTCTAGTGAAATCCTGCAGCTGTCCCCATTGTGGTCAATAACTCCAATAACCCAAAGAAATAAATATGTGTAAAATAACTGCAGACAACACTTGAAAGTGACAAAAATATGATAAGCAGTAACAAAGACCAATTGAGGGTCTATAGGGTAAGTCCTGTGAGGAGTGGCTGAGGGAGCTGGGGTTGTTTAGCCTGAAGACAAGGCTTAAGGGAGACCTTATCACCCTCTACAACTACCTGAAAGGAGGCTGTAGCAAGGTGGGAGTCAGCCCCTTCTCCCAGGCAACAAGCGACAGGATGAGAGGATATAATCTCAAGGTGCACCAGGAAGGTTCAGATTTGAACATAAATACACATGGAGGTCATATAGATCTGTAATTTGGAAGAAAAAGACAGTGTCTGAAAGCTGAAATAAAACTGAAATTCTTATCAAAAGAGGGCAAGAAGTTCTAAACTGGAGAAAAAAGTATCAGTAGAATAGCTTAGCTTGGAGGGAGATACCATTCAATTACTTGAGCTTCCTTACCAAGGCCGATGTCTTTATAACATTAAAGGCATAATTCTCCCTTGCAGAAAACAGCCAAGTCCCTTTGACCTGCTGAACACCGCAATTCACAGCAGGGTGTGCTTACAGCCCACCATATCCCCATTTATGATACTAGTCCTAAAAGTTCCAAGCAGAAATTAAACATGGCATCAGGACAAGCACCCCTAGTGGCCTACTCCTTGACAGAGGGTCTTTAATAATTATTAGTCTTCACTATTATACTTGATGTTTCAGTTAAAAAAAAAAACAAAAAAAAAGCTCTGCAACTAGCATTTTCCAAAAGCACGAAAGAGAAAAAACCCAGCTGAGTACCAAAACATGGTCAGAATACTTCCAATAGTCTGATTTGATAAAAGCAGAATTTCTTCTTAAAATTCAGTTAGTGCTAGGGAAAGACTCATTGGAACAAGTATTTAAGATTTAATTGAGGAAACTTAAGAAATGTCATTTAAAATCCCACTACATGACCTTTCTTGTTTCTTATTCCTAGACTATTACCTACAATATGGGCACAGAACAGCTGAATTAGTCCATGTGTGTGTTTGGTAGGAATCCTGTTATGACTTCATTTCCTCTATTGACTAAAATACCATTCCTCTTCTAAGTCAAAATGTGTTTGGCACTGAAACACCTGACAGTGCTTTGAACATTAATAGAAAAATTTGGAAATTAAAACAGAAAAAATGATGGCACGTGAGGAACTCTCAAAAATTGTAGTTTTCATTTAAACTGCAGACCAGGAACAAATTTCCAAGTGGCATGATTCTCCACAAAACAGTTATTATAGGTTTGACTGGCTGACTGGCTCTACAGGACAGGTTTGGTTGGTGTTTTGTGGGGGTAGTGGGGCTGGGGTTTTTTGTTTGGTGGGTTAGTTTGCGTTTTTTGTTGGTTTGGGTTTTTTTTTTTTAGGGGGGGATGTTTGGTTTGGTTTGTTTCTTAGGGGTTTTTTTAGGGAAAGCAGCCCATTGCAGAGAAAAATAACATCATTGCCTACTTAATTGTGCTTGAGGAAAGATTTGATCTAGTAAAGACCAGCTCATCCCCACTTATACTCAGAAAGACTGTTCAGATTCTTCTCCCACAGAAAAGTCATCTGCATCTGTGTCCGTCCTTTTAGGTCCTAAATCTATGAATCAGCAAGAGAAACTGTCTGGTCAAAAGACTCCTTTTTTATCTTGCATTCTGCAATCGAATCAAAGACCTTTTGTTGAAATAATGTTGAGTGAACTGGCAGACTCAGAAAATTCAGACACATCTCTTGTGTGCACGCCCAGGAATGCAAAAGCTGGTTACTGTTCGACCATAACCACAACCACAACTTTCCATTTGAGGGTATGCATGTGCTTGGCTTTGCCTTCTACCTTAGTGTGCATGTTGCCAAGATGCTGGGGAGACAAAACTGCAGATAAAAGCACCAGCCTCGCTATTACAAAGGGCCTCGCTGCAATGTAACATCACTGATTTCACATGAAAATAAATAATTAAAAAAGAATTAATTGTCTTTCAAAGCAAATTGCCTCTTCTCCTATGGGAGGAGAGACAAGAAATCCAGACATGTATAAGCAAGGAGAGAATAAAGAGTGAGGTGGGTCATCCTCATAAACATTGATTTTTCATGTTCTGCACCCCAGACTTACTCAAGAACATGAAGTAAAGTTTCTCTAACCTAGACTATCCCAGAGAATGGTCCTCCCTGCATATGGATTGTCACCAAGGCAGCAAAAACCTGAGACCTCTATACTACATATATTGTATCTAATTACACACAAAAGTGGAGTGCGTGACAGAAAACACAGGATTTCTTGAAACCTCCTAGAATATTAGAGCATAGACATTTTGTTAATTATGGCTATGTAAGGGGACCTTTACTCTGTGTGTCTGAATGCACGCCTTCCCTTAAATCTCTTACAGACATGTTTATAGAAGGAAGGATAAATATTTTTCCATAGCTTCATGGAAAATTACTATGAGAAACCTTGGAGTAACACAGCTGTGGGGTCCCTCGTTACCTCAGCAAGAGCAGAGCCTTCTACACACTGAAATGTCATTGTGCTTTGCTGGGTATGGACCCACAGTTGTATGTTCAGCCCTTCTGAAACATCTCATGAAAAGGATCAATATTTCTCAATCACAACAGTATTTTAGAGGGAGCCACCAAGGGAGAAAATTACTTTCTGACCCAGACCACACATTGTTTCCCTAACCTCTATCTGATTTTATAACATGGGAAAAGGCTTCAGGGAGACGCCATCTCTCCGATAATACCCAGCTAGTACCTAAACACACAGAGCCCTTCTACATTCTCTCTAACTCCATAAACTTAACATCATAGAAATTCACCTCCCAGTGCTCCATGCTTTCAGTGCAGGCAGACATTTTTGTCTTACACTTTGTCCCAAACAGCAAAAATAACACCTGCGTCCTCAGAGGTGGCTGCATTTTTGCAAAATGTTAAAAACCTGTTTGGTGCTTCTCAGTAAATCTACTCAAGGTGCCAGGGATTCTGTGCAATGAAAGGCTCTTTATAGAAATAAAAAAAGGAATTTAAAAAGTATTATAAACAAAGCCATGCAGTTGAAAAAAAAACCCACCCCGAAACTGGACAGTTTTCATTGCCTCTGATCCCTCAGATGAGGCTGACCAAGACTGGCATGAAGCTGATGGGCAAGCTGCAGAAATAAGAAAATGGGAAAAAATAAAATAAAGTAAGGATTAAAAAAATATTTATTATTAAGGACTTGCTGCCTACTGAACAGTTGCTAACACAGATAAAAACACCCTTCACTTTAAAAAACACTTGAGCCACTGTTCCTTCATACTGTCCCTGTCAGTACACACATCCAAACAGCTGACTGAATAATTAGGAGGATGCTGGGGTTTACATATTAAAAGTTTTATAGTGTGAATATTTTCATTCTGTATAAATATTGGTTTAAACAGAAAACCGGAAGCTCGAATATACAAGACAGGCCAGTGATTTTAGGAGTGAATAAGACCTTGATATCTACCTGTAGCCTTCTTTACCATCTTTGTATGTATCCACATCAGCCCCCCTCTCTGAAATACTGCATCTTAATTCCGAACCATACATCCAGTTCAGTAACATTCCAGTTCTGAGCTGTCCTATTGACAGTGATCTGCTGAATTTGAAAGATGGATGCCAACAAATTGAGAATACTTTTGTCCCACAGATTTCAAATTAATCAGAGAACTGAACAACCTGAAGCTCCCTTGTGAGCTGTTTGACATGTCTGAGGGATGGGATGCCATCCAGAGGGACCAGAACAAGCTAGAGAAGTGGGCCCACGAGAACATCATGAGGTTTAATAGGTCCAAATGCAAAGTGCTGTACCTCATCTGGGGGAATCCTCAATATCAACACAGGCTGGGAGATGAACAGATCGGGAGCAGCCCTGCCAAGACAGACTGGGTGGGTGCTGGTGGATGAGAAGCTGTACATGAGCTGACAATATGTGCTGGCAGCCCAGGAAGCCAATTGTGTCCTGGGCTGCATCCAAAGCAGCATGACCAGCAGGTCAAGGGAGGTGATTCTGCCCCTCTGCTCTGCTCTGGTGACACCCCACCTGGTGTGCATCCAGCTCTGGGGTCCTCAGCACAGGAAAGATATGGGCCTTTTGGAATGAGTCCAGAGGAGGGCCATGAAGATGACCAGAGGGACAGAACACCTCTCCTTACAAGGACAGGCTAAGAGAGCCTGTTCAGCTTGGAGAAGAGAAGGCTCTAGGGTCACCTCCTTCCAGTACATAAAGGGGGCTTTTAAGAAAGAGAGGAACAGACTTTTTAGCAGGGCCTGTTGTGACAGGACAATGGTTAATGCTTTTAAACAAAAATAGGGTAGACTCCAGCTGGACATAAGGAAGAACTGGTTTACAGTGAAGGTAGTGAAACAGATTGCCCAGAGAAGCGGCAGATGCTCAGTTTCTGGAAACATTCTAGATCAGGCTGAACAGGGCTTTGAGCAACCTAATCTAGTTGAAGTCCCTGTTCATTGCAGGGGAGTGGACAAGGGGACCTTTCCAATCCAAACTATTCTATGATTCTTTCTTCTCCTGGGTGACTGCCTAGAATTCCTATGAGCTCTACTTAAATATATGCAAGATCAGAGGGAAGAAGTTGGTGACACTGTATAAACTGATTTTTTTTTTTCCTTTGGGGCTTTCAAGATGCTTAGTTTCAAAAGTTTCTTACTGAAAAAGTTTACAGTTACTTCTTTCATTCCTTCCCTTTTAGCTTCTTAAAAGGGAGACAGAAAAAAATAATAAATTAGAAATGTAAATCCACAAAAAATATCTGTATTGTTTTTTTTCATTCAATCATTGAAAGTTTTCTAAAAAGTAAGCACGATTTTGCAAAGACAAACATTCTGTTTTTAAAAATTATATTTTCTAAAAAGATCAAAATTTTCAAATGACCAAAATTAATTGCAAGGAAAGGAAACAGGGCTGGCCAATTGCCTTCCTGCTCACCACCCAAATCGTAAAATACTTATGGAAAAACTATCTTGGCCCAGTCTTGGCACAATCCATTAAGTGAACTAGGTTCTGCTGACTTTACTAGAGCTTGGACTAGATCCTACAGGAGAAAAGAACAGTAATTAAGCACACAGATGGTCAGACATCTCTTTCCAAATGCAGCCAAGTTCGGTGATTTGTTTTACGCATTCGAAAGCAACACACTTGATACGTCACTCCAAACGTAGCTGTACAACAGGCTGCTGCCTTTGTGGCCTTCCCATCCCACCCCATAACCTCTTGAGGTCCCTCCATCTCACAGTTGGTCTGGATCTCCCCCATGGACATCCCTGCACCACCTGTCCCATTCCCTGACACCAAACCTCCCAATGTCATAGGCACTCCATGCTCTTCCCTATTCCCAGCAGGAGCTGTGCAAACTATTTCCTCCTCTTCTCACCCCCATGGTGGGCAACTCCCTCACCATGCTTCATGCTGCAAAGGCCACGGGCTAAGGGGGCTGGAAATCCCCTGGCACGTCTCTGAGAGAAACAAAGTCTGACTGAGGCAAGGCAGCAGAGAGCCTTGAGGCCATGGCCATGCTGGACGGGTGCAGGGACCCCACCTGGCCCCTCGTTTTTTCCCCTTGGTCTGTTTTTCTGGCTCTGTCACAGATCAGAAGTGCACCAGACATGGCCAAAATTTCAGAGCCGGACAGACGAGGCCATCAAACCTGACCAGCAAGTACTCACACACCGACACATCACCAGCAAAGGAGGCCCTCGGCTGCTCTGAGCCAGCAGACACAGCTGTGAGCTACTGCTGCCTCTGCCTCCTCCTCCTGGCCTGCCTGCAGCAGCCTGCAGCTGTGGACCTGCTGCTGAGTAATTCCTTAGCTCTTGTTGCCCTAAGCGTGGGTCACAGCACTTCATATTGTTGTTCTCTCTTTTCTCTTCCTTCATGCATAAATAGCAGGCAGCATTAAAGTGATACGATTGTCGCAGAGGAAAGAAAAAGAAAAAAAAAGAAAAAAATGTTTTCCCTAGAGCCTCCCATTTCAGACCTGTAACTGAGAAAAGCAAATAGTATTACGTTACTTTGATTAGTATTGAGTGAAACAAGCTCCCTTCTTCTGTTTCATCTAAGTCTTTTCATGGAAGACTGAAGATAAGCTGTTTTCTGCCTGCAGAATAGGCTCAGGCAGGTTTTTCTATATGCAGCTAGTCAGTGCACATCTTAAAGGGTGGTCAAATAATACAGTAAAAGGAAAAAAGTAAAGTCTTCTGTCACCACTTATCTTTGCATCAGAGTAGAGCTGTGCTGAGTGCTGCTGACTCTTTTCCGAAACATCCCTGTAAGGCAGAGAGATGGAAATACTGCCCCTTCTTCCCCTGGCAGAGCCTGGCTTAGAAGAGCTCTCCGGTCACAGGCATTGGGTCGCCTCAAGTACTTTGATGACCTGGAGCTATAGCTATGGTAACTAAGCAAGTGTTTAAGGCCTGGACCCTGCTAACAAGCTCATTGCTGTAATTTATTACCAGCACAGTCCTATTACAGGCATCAATGGCAGACGCGGTTGCTTTTTTGAGGCCCTGGTGTTCTCTATGTTAAGTGACAGGATTGCAGGGGGGGAAAAAAAAAAAAAAAGAAAAAAAAAAAGAAAATTCAAATTCTGCACATCTTCCCTTTTCTATACACACACATACCAAACACTCACAAACCAGTGGTTTAAAATGTTTCCCATTTTCCGGTCCCCCTTCCTTCCCGTTTGTTACTGTCCTCCCAGCAGAGCTGGAAAACCAAGTATGCATTCGTGCCTGTGTTACTTCCAAGTCTGGCAGCCCAGCTTAAACCCTTCTTCTATAGACATTCAAGGCCCGCTACATAAACTGAACATAAAACTTTGATATGTTTATGGGAACCTCTCTGACCATTTGGCTGCTTGTTTTATTGTCCTTTGCGTATGAAAAGGCAAGTCCAGCCCCCTCATCTCCTTCAGTGAAACCACCAGGAATGTCTGAGCAGAACCCTAATTCTCCTTGCAGGACAAAGGTAATTATTTCCACAAATGTATTAAAAATCAAGGAACGGTTTTTCACTTTTCTGGCCTGTGGGATCTGAAGTGGCTCAAAAATACTGACATGAATTTATTTAATTAATGCCAAAAACAGCCATCTGAACTGCAGTCTTTGCCAGATCTTTTCTTTGAATATTTGAAAGTCTTGTTTTCCTAACCAAGCAAAAAAATAGTCCATTTAGTTGCATTAGTCAATAAGCATAAAATTTTTGTCTGTCAAGAGTTTTACTTTTTAAAAAAGTTTTTTTCTTCCTCTCTGTGGCTAAGAAATAAAGGGGGGAAAGAAAATAATATACAGTAAGAAATTATAAAAGATGATACATAAAAATCAGAGCTAATTAGAAAGTTTTAATTTGTGCATAGTAGAATTCTTCCTGGCATTTCAAACATGCTGCTCAGTCTAAGCTCTGTTGCCTTCAGAGAAGGGGAAAATGCTGATCATGTCACAGCCCTTGCTGGTTAATTAGGCTGTGGTTGCCACTGCAGCTGAGCTTGGTCTAACACATACTGTTGACTAAGGGGACAACCCTCCCTCCTTGCCAATCCTACCATCCCTTTGCATAGGCTCCCCAGTTTACCAGCCTCCTTGAGACAGCTCAGCTCACTAAACCTAGAGAGGGGAAAAAACTACCCAAAAAACAACCCACAAACAAAAAAGAAACCCAAACAAAAAACTCCAAACAAACAAACCACAAAAAAAGCCACACAACAAAAAAACCCCCATGACTCAGCCCCTTAAAAACTATTATTTTTTCTGCTCTTCATGTCAACTGAATCAACAGGTGCTATTCCCAGTGCAAGAAGGAGGCAGGACCACAACTGTGGGGTGGGAGAGAAGAGGAAGTACATCCCTTTCAGTGGTGAGAAGCTACCGGACCGATGCAGTCGTATCACCACTGTGAAACCCTTTGGCACAATCTGCTGACAAAGGCTGTTCACCCAGAAACAGCTGAGATGCCTGCAGCCATCCTATCCCACCGCCACCTTTACCAGTCTGCAATCTCCATCGGAAAAGCAGCAAGAAACAGCTGGGACAGCAACTTCTTCCACTCCCCCATGATGTTTCTCAGTATACTCTTTTCCTCAACCATACCAAGGGATCTGGGTCAGGCTTGTTAAATCCATCATGTCAGAGAAATCCCAGGCTGCAGAGATGTACCGTGATTTATCATTTCTGTGCAACTTACAGGTATTGAGACAAAGTCTTTGCAGGAAAAGTGGAAATGCCCCCAAAACAAACCACAGTTGGCTCCTTGCAATATTTTTACCACTGTTTGCCAGAGGAGGAAGTCATGGTTGTGTGGAGTACCTGTTGCATGGGGCTAAGCAGTAGTGCAGGAGCAGTGACACCCACAACTCAAGATGGGCTTGCTAAGGGAAGCCCCGACATGGGAGATCTGGGACAATCGTTTGCAAGAAGCCCTGAGTCAGAAGCACAACCACCAGCACCTTCTCGAAGCAGAGCTTCCCTTGCTTTCTGTGAGGTAAAAAGTCAGCCTTAGACGTGGGTGAAATTAAAAAGCGGCCAGCAACACATCAGTCAGTGAGGAAAAAGGATGTTTCTTTGTCTTTTTAATATTAAAAAAGGGGTACTTGGTCTCAAAGTGGGCTTCAAGACCATCGTTAAGCATCGTGCCTCTGAACAGCATCCAGCACCGCAGTTTGTAGCTCCACATACCGGCAAGCTCTGGCTGATACTGGCATTCTCCATAACCACAAAGGGCAGAGGGCAGGGGGAATTTGCCATGCGTCATTTGACTCAGTGTCAGTAAAGCATACTGTGAAGATACCAGACTACTCCTTTTCCTCCCAAAGTTGTCCTGGACTTTTCTGCTAGTGTCTAGCCAGCTATGCCTTCTCGGATGCATAAAATTAAGAGGTGGTTGAAGACCACATAGAAATATGAGGTCAGATTTCTGTGCTCCTTCTCCCACACCATGGCCCAGGCTAGAGCCTGTTTGAAGGAAGAGAAGATATTCCTATTTCTTTCCCTCCCAATTAAACCACTGTTCCTTGCATAACACAACATTCACTAAGCCAGGGAAAGAGAGCAAGACTGAGCTATGCTGTCTGCCCTCATGGTTAAGGTACGCAAGGAGAAGGGTTTCTGTCCCCTTTCCAAGCAGAATCCTTCCTGGATCAGAAGTGGGACTCAACATCTTTCCCCTTCAAAATCAGATTAGATGAGAAATTGGGGCAAACGCTGTGAGCATCGAGCAGTCTCACAAAGGGAGGGGGCACTGCCCCTTCTCCCTCCAGCTGTGCTTTTAAAGCAGCAGCCACCCAAGCGCTGCACGCGGAGTTGCGGCACAGCGCAGCCAGGGCCACACACCAGCGGGGCCGGGGCGCCACATGTGTGCTAGGCACCCAGCTGTCTCACCACAGGGAGATCAGGGAACATCTGGGCAGAGGCGCATGTGGCAGAGGAGAGCTCCCTGTGCCTGGGGAGCCAAAGAGTTTAGGCATCAGGCAAGCAGAATTTGCCATAATTACAATTTTATCTCCCATCCAGAGTTTCTTCTAGCTCTGGCCCAGTCTCCCTAGAGCTGTATCACCAGCAATTTTTTTCACATCCACGAAGGAGATTGTGTTATCTCTCAACAAAACATAACATATTCTAATATCCTAGCAGCTGGCCCTGGGACATAATCTATGGGACTCTGATTGCTTATGGCCCGGTTTACAGACAGCTTCCCAGAAACACTTGCATGCTTGGGTAAAGTTGAATACAGCAATTAATCTTCAGTTCCAAGTAATCAGAAACATTTAGTCAGAGGCAAACTTATTGAAAGACAAAAGAGGCTCCAGGACTGTCAGCAAAACCAGGATAAATTTCTGAAATATCATGCATTTCATATTCTCCATCATGATTTAATTAAATATGTAAAACAAGAAAAAGTATATTGATTATCAGGAAAAATTCCAAGTTTTGTTAGCTGAGCCCAATATTCCAGAGCTCAGGAGCTCTTTCTGGACTGTCGTTATCTGGTTAGAAAATATTTTCCTAACTATAGCCTCTTTCTCCTTTCCTAGAGTCCTTTGCTTTCTAAATAACCTTTCTGGATTTTAGAAGGCAAAATGAGGGACAACTGACCAAGATTAAAGGTCTGAATCTTTTTGCCAATTGAAATCTGCCTCTCATTTTTCCAAGAGTAAGTGAACTCAAAGTTGAATTTCCAAAGGCTGGCTCTTTCTGCCAGCAAAAAGCAGACGTTTGCTGGGCTGTCTTTGGAACATCAGCAACACCACTGTGATCAAACATTTGGGAAGGAAATTGGCTCATCTCTAAAGGATTTGGGCAGGACACAGAGAGCTCAGCTTTGCAAACGGCTGCTCTCCTCCTCTTTACAACAGCAGCAAGGTGCAAAACAGATTCTGAGGAGTTCACAGCTCCATGAAGGGTGATGGTTCTCACACCTACCATATCTGATGCTAACGCTACGTCCATTTATTACCAGACTTTTCAACTCTGTAGTACTAACATGGAAAACATAATAATAATACAGAGAGGAAACACACCGGACTGAATAACTTCACCAGAGTGTGGTGAAAACTGCATTCTCTAGCGCAGTATATAAGTCAAATGACTCCTATCAGATTAGCAATTAGGAAACTTCTATCCTGGTTTAAAAGTAGTATTAAGCCTGGGGCTGACATGATAGAGAAAGCTTGACTTTTTGAAATACAGTTGTTGAAATTTTCCTCTAAAAGACACAAAAGGACAGATTTTTATCTGCCACTAACTGTGTAGCTCCTGCACAAATCTACACCAATTTATATCAAACAAGAATATATCCTGGCACCTCCAGATCCGTCCAGAGAAGCAAGGTACACCATTTCTACAAGCAATTAAATGATATTACCATAAAAGTGAGAAAATTCTCTCAGTGCAATCAACAATTCCTGACAATTACAAGATTGCATACTTTCTCCTTTCTTCCTTTTCAAACTAAAAATGTCACTTAACATTTTTGCTGTGACAAACAACTTCAGCTATTTTATTACTGCACCACCATTCTGTCTCTTTACTGCCTTTTTTTTGAAGGGTTGAGCCCTGTGCTTATAGAATTCCACAATTAGATTACCATTAACTGCAGTGGAATTTAGGCCAACCTGGATTATGCACTGGCCTCTTGGGAGCCCTCAGACCTTGTACCAAACCCACATAAATTGGACAAAATGGTAGATGTCTGAGGTGAGTATGAGGGTAGGTTACATGGAGATTGCCTATGCCCTGATGTCCTATACAACATGAATTATGTTTCTTAATTTCACCATAGCCTGGCCCTCTCTGTCTGCTGGACTTCCCCAGAACCCCTTTGGTGAAGTGGTCACTGGCAGTGACTATTCAGCTGATGGGTGCAACAACCACCTTCTATTCAGGGGCAGTGTAAAAACAGTATTGAAGTTACTTTATGAGACAGATAACCAAAAACTAGAGGAGTCAACATGGAAAAACACAGGCCACATGCTGGGCTGGGGTAGGAGCAGAGCTGTGCTGAGTGTCTCAGGGTGTTTCTGCAGGGTTTGAGAGTTATTGCTTGGAGCTACATGTGTGTAAGAGATAAGCAGCAAATACCACAACAGTAGAGAACAAAGGCAGCAAGGACACATCAGATACAGCTGGAGAGGCACTTGCTCAGAAATACCAAGGTGAGACCAATGTTTCCACTAGAAGGTGGGCAGGAACTATGAGAAAAGTCACTTTCCCTGAACACAGTAGGACTCGCACAGCAGAGAAAACAAATTTATGTAATCCTACACAAAAATAGTCAGATCTCAAAAATACTTGACTAAGTCATCAACAGACACAACCCACAAAAGCCCCAAGTACGAGTTAAACAGAAAGTGTCACAACGTTTTGTTTTACTATCTCTCTTTCCTCCTCCCTACTTTAAATCAGCTTTGTTGCTCCAATAACCATAAGTCTTGTTTGATAAAGGAGTCCAGGCTGGCAAGGACAGTTGGGTTAGATTTTGGTTGGCAGCTTCTCAGCAATTCTTATTCTCCAGACTCCTGAAAAGCCTTTCCAAAAGTATGTGGTTACATTTGTCCACCACCACAGACACAGACCAGCCTGGCACTCACAGGTCTGGGTACCGGTGTCTAATTCCACTGACCAAGTTAGAAGAAAGCTTCCTCATGGAAAGATACTTTTAATGAGATTCCTTCATATAAGTCAGTGCCTATGGAGAGACAGGACCCAAGGCACCACAAACAGAACCATCACTAAGAGTCTTTGCCTAAGCACTGGGGTAACGATGACAGGCCCAGAGAGAGTTGCCAGAAACTGAGGTTCCCATGAGCAGTAGTAGTTCCTTTCAGCAACACCCAGCATAACAACGTGCAAATTCAGGGCAGCTTCGTCATCGCGAGGACCCAGAGAAAGCGAGAAGCCACAAGCAGAAGACAGCTCACCCAGCGCTGCAGATGGTCTCTGGTGTGCCCTTTGCCTGCCTGCACCCATAGGAGCTCTCTTTCAAGTCCTTTCCCTTCTCCTCCTCAGAACTCATTGCTTCAGTTCCCATTTTATAAAGCTGAAAGCTTAGCTTCACTATTTGGGCTCCCCACCACAGATTATAACCACAGCCTGACTTCATTCCAAGGCACATTCTGTCCAAGAGAACACTACCTGAAGCACCAAGACAAGTTACATCTGGGAAGGAAAAGCAATTGTTCTGCTGTACTGTAACATCAAAAATGAACTCCAGTAACTCCAGCGTTAAACTTGGTAACAAAGCAAAGCTTAGGTCAGCAGACTCTCCAAGCATATCTATTAAACATGTGTTTAAGCAATCAGCTAAAACAGGGACAGAGGTGCCATAGTATCATCTAAAGAAGCTGCNCCCCCCATTTTGGCCTTTGGGAAATAGCTAGATCTCATATATTGCACAATAATTGAAATTTTCATAGAGAATTCCAGAGTAAATTGGTAAATTGTTAGCAGACTGTACTGCCACAAGCTTGTCAGCATTTCTATTTATTTTTTTCTTTAATTTGGTTTAAATTTTTGTTCCATCATCATCTTGTTTCGTAATTTGTGTGTCAGTTACTCTGGTCATCTTGTGACCCTCTGATTTGAGAAAAAGCATAAAAAAAGAAGTTATTCCAAAGCAAACAGGATTTTCCCCCTTCACTATTCCAGGAAACAGAAATTCTTCCCAAAAGCCATCATTAAGGAAAAGTCAGAAAGAGTTCAGATTTTTATGAGTGAAGTAAGTAAGCTGTTACACTATTAAAAACAATCTGGAGTTCAGCTTATGAAGTTCTAGACCTTTTTGTAGAATAGAAACCACTGACTGATAGTGTTTTCTTCTCATGAAAACGTATTGCACTCAAAGCATTTCAAACAGTTTTTAAGTAGATTTTCAGTTAAAGGTATGGAATGTAAGTAGTGCTTGACTTTACCCTTCCACCTGCTATCTGTAATCATCTTATCTGAAGGTAGATGTCTTTTTCTTGACAATTTTGGTTCGTGCCTATCCAAAGTGGCAACAGCCTCCCCCCTTTAGGCTGTAATGACCCTTCACATAAGCAAACAAGGCATGGTAATTTTGCTCTCTGTGGATCAAGGCCCAAGTGAGGTCTTCTAAGGAAATTTGGAGGCAGATTGAGAGCCAGCAGAGGGAGCATCATAATAGCTCCCCTGTGGGATCATTTCTTGCAGAACAATCCAGAGACTTCAGCTGGTCTCAGGACCCTATTGTGTTAAGAAACATACATGCTTACAGTAAGCACGCTTACATTGTTTTACTACATTTTCCATGCAGGCAATGGATTTTTTGCAAAGGTCATTGGGTCTAAGCCAGTCACCACTGGGAATATAAAATTGTGTGTTCTTCACATTGAATCATAAAGAGGGGGTGGGTGGTAGAAGTGAGAGACAGATTTGCAACTTTTTTTTTTTTTCTTATTTAGGATTAGTATGGCTATTTCTCTTTATAACACCAATAATCCTGGTTCTTCTATAATGCTTGACATTCAGGAATCTCAAAGTATACTAAACAGGAAGTACTACTGTCCTAGAAGAAACTTAAGCCCAGAAATTCAAACTGATGCACATTCACCCCAGCTCATCAAACATATACCAGGTGGAAGAAAACCAGTTTCAAGAACAAGCTTGATAGATCCTCAAACATCTGAAAATAGCTTTTGCCCTCCAGTTAAAACTCTGGATGCCCACAGGGAGAAATCCAGACCACCACCACTGGGAACTTGGCTTCAGCAGAGTTGCTACTCAGTAATGGAGGGAACTATGGTTTCAGTACATATGCCACCTCAGCAATAAGGTTTTTTTTCCAGTGGCTCCGCCTAATTTTTGAGTTTCACCTCCCCTCAGAGGTTTACAGGCACTAACTCCCATTTGATTTCCCTCTCATTGGGGGAAGTTAATGACTCCAATTGTGAGACCAAGTCTGCTCCTGGGAGAAATTTGTCCCCAAGAAGCATTGCCATGAAGGAGCTTGGCCTGCAACGGGATGCAGAATGGGGATTCCACTGCCTATTCAAGAAGCTGAAAGCCCAGCTCTTATACATCCATCAAAGTCCACTTTAATTGGGAGCCTAAAGCTATTTTACTCATCAGTAATAAAGGAGCAATTAAGTTCACAGCCAAAAATGAATTAATGAGATACTGCAAACAACCTAATTAACTCCTTCATGGGTATTCAGATAGAAACCACACAAAAAACCCACAGGGTGCATTAATTACTTCAGGGGTCTGACTAAAATGAAACAAAAAAATAGAAAACCACAACATTTGGAGCAAAGGCTAGAAGTCTGTCATTAAGACATCTTTTCCTATATACAGTAGGCATAGGAAGCTGCATCTGACACTGCCCACATGGAAACCCCTGCACCCCTATGTACAGATCAAGAACAGCATCAAATTTGCTAACGCTAAAATTGGACCTGTTTGTTCCATTTCCATTGGCAAATGCTCTGGGTGGCACTCTCCTTACCATATGTAGAACAGTCTGGCAAAAGAGCTGGTCTGTTTAAAGACCCTCTGAGCGAAAGCAGTTGTTTAGCAAGGATGGCCTGGAAAAGGCAGCGTGAGGTATGTGACGTTGTGCAGTGCCTGGATGAGGCTGACTTACGTGGCACAGTTTGAGGAAGAACAAGAAGGTCTCTGTGTATATGTTAAGGATGTTAAACTGTCATCCCTGACAATTTACATTGACTGTACAATATTTCATTGCCACTAGGCTCAGGAATCCATAAAACTGTTGGGCCAAATTTGCTCATCTCCATGCTTTGATCATTTATAGCCATGCAAGGGATGGATAAAATTCTATGGTACAGGCAGAGAAGAGTTTTACTGAGGCTTTTTTGCTCTGGTACAAACATTATACTTGAAATTGAGACAAGCAGAAAAGCAAGCCCTTTCCACGTGGTGGCAAAATACATCTGCTTTTCAAATTTCAAAATCTGGGCTATTTTTAAGGAAAAAGCCAAAGGTTCTCAGTGCTCACAATGGAGTCTCAGCCTGCAAAATTCAATAACCAATCCAGGAAAGCCATTCTGACACCGAGTTTCAAAGAGGTTATTGTAAACAAAGAGCAAGCCCACAGAACAATATCATTCTTGATCCCCATTTAAGTAGCAGAAACACAGAAAAGCCTCAGAAGTGGAGACATCTGTATTTATGTAGAGTGTTTTTCCTGCCTCTCTGTAGTCCATTAAATTGCAAATGGTGAAATGGGATTTCTTTTTTGTGTAGATTAGCCTTTGCATCTTAAATCACCCCAAATACAGCAATGCCACCATTAAAATACAAGGACACTTTCTGAAAACTGCAAAAGCATTACAATATTTGTTTATAATTAATATCATGGTAATTCAGCCTGACCTCACGGCAGTTCACAGCAGCCACTACTGGCTTTACTGGAGTTTGTCTTAAACTAGAGAGCAATGAGATCAGAATCAGGCCCTGAGGACAGTACTTATATGTGACAGCTTGTCCGGAACATGACCTCATAAGTCTTTTTTTTTTTTAATTTGGATTCACTCTGCAGCAAGACTTTTGCTTCTCATTCATATATGTGCACACACACTTTTTATTTTTTCATATCAAGGTAAGGTAGGGCTAGAGGCCATCACACAAAGAGAGGTGCAATAAGCAACTGCACAATGAGTTCTTATGGACAAGATTAGAAAAAAAGTTTTCTTTTTTCCTCTGGATGTGCTTAGCTAAACAAAGGCTACCAAGCCTATAAAAGAATATATTGCAAGAAATAGAGCTTGGGATTCATCTTGTCAAGATGATGGCTAAGTCTTCTATCTGCCTGTCCGCACAAGTATTATCCATAGATTGACAAAAAGCATTTGTTAACTAACTTGTTTTAGTATAGCAAAAATCTTTTTTGCATGGAACATGCTTTTCTACAGGAAAAACGTTATTTAGTGTGGTCACTAAACCAATCTGCCTAACATTAAGTAGGTTGTGCTGAGGAACAAAGATACACAATTTTTTAATGCAGAAAATCACCTTCATTCCCAGATCAAAATTAATCTGGTTGCATGTATTTATTTGCTTTTCTAGTTTATTTTGGCTGATTTAAAAGAGGGAGGCTCATGAAGACACCAGCACACCCAAAGCTTATATGTATTTTGAACATGAGATTGTGACCCCATCGTTTGCACATGTGTGCTACTCCTATAACTTTGTACTGTCCCAGTGAGTAGTTTGCTGCAGTTTGCCCTGGGGAAGATAAGCCAGAGCGTAATCTATGTATCCTGCAGCAGGATGTCCTGCAGGTCTTGAGGCTGTTGAAATGCATATACTCTTGTAGGGAGAAGAAAAAAAAATTAGAAAAAATACCACAAAAACACAGGGCTACAAATTGATCATCAGTTGTATCAAAACAGAGAAACTGAGGCAAAATAACTATCGATGCCTGTCTTTACTATTCTTGACATTTCTCATTCAGTGTCACAAGAGAAAAAAGCAAGCCTTTCTGGCTCATACAAAAAGGACATGTGACTACTTTCCATTTCTTTATGAAGTCACAGGCCCAATTAATGGTAGAGTCAAACTTATTACTATTCTTCTTGGAAGCAAGACAGAGGAGCAAGAAGCCTTCCCTTCAGCTGAGACAAATATTCACATGGCTTCCATCTCTGCCACTTGAGGAGGTGCCGTTATAAAAATACAGCATCACAGTCCTGCTAAATAGAGCTTAGTGGAAAAACTAGAAGTGGAAGAACTAGATTCAGGGACACCTGGATTTTATCCCAGTTTGGTCATTGACTTTAGCAGGATGAAGTGACTGCCTCTTTGTCTGCTCCCCTCCTCCTCCCTCTAGTAAATAAATTGTAGTCATAACTTATTATAAATAGCATTTGCACTGCAGAAATATTACACTAACCTGCAAGCCTACTGTCAGGTCTGACTAACATTTGAGGCACACACTGAGCAGGGCAAAGTACTGTTAACAGTCATAAACTGTTGGGGTTTGAGCTGTACTGATATGGCAGTGCTTTGGTCGCAGTTTTATATTTTACAGCCACACTCTTCTGCCCTTATCAAAATGTGGTATATAACTGCCAGCTCTGAGGAGTTCCTGTGCACAAGCTCCTGCCAAGCTTATGACACATTCCCCACACAGCATTGCCTCCTAGGCTTTTTCTCAGCACGTAGTAGACGGTGTTGACTTTAACAAAGAAAGCATTAAGGATTATTAACAGTCTGCAAAAACACTTGTTTTGCTGGCATCTTCTTTGGGCTGAATGGTACTCACTTTCACTGAAAACAGCAAAGATGTTCTTCTGAAAATAGTTTCTCCTACTTTTGTGATTAATAAATATATGCATTTTCAGATGAGTCCTTGTTTTTCTTAAGAAAGAATCTAAAACCAACACAGGAGGTATGGAGTGTGCTTCTCAGTGGTCAGGAAAAGTAGGTCTGCTTTTCTCCTAAAGATGTAAGATTTCAATATTAGCACAACATACCTACCCAAAAAGATCTAGCCCTAGCCTGTTACCAATAGCAGCCCTTCTCAGCAAAAAAAAAAAAAAGCAAACTTGAAAAAACTTAGTAATAGAGATCAAAGCCCAAGAAGGTTAGCTCTTTTTCCTTTTCCAAACAAAGCTGTGGTGGTTTTTTTGGGGGGGTTTTTTTAGCCACAAAATTCTGAATTTTTCCCCACTGTGGAAAAATAGAAAAGTTTTAAACAAAACAGTTATTCCAGTGGGTTAACATTAAACATCCTCTTAATTTGTATTGCTACACATGCTGACCTTTGGCTGTGAGATTAAGGACCCATACCTAGTATTTCAGTTCTCTCTAGGGGCAAGCCTCTGTAGAAGGAGAACAAAACAATGGCACCACAGTTATGTCAAAACTTTGTTAACCTGGCTTGTTCAGCATTTTCTTTCCCTGCTTTGACTCACTATCTGCTGTCAAAAAACTCCCACATTTCAGCACCATCCAAGAGAGATCTGGTCCTTCTCACAGCACAGGACCTTTGTTTCTGACAGCTCCTAGGAGTATTTTTCCACATGTTGCAGCAGAGACCTGAGAATGAGCGTTCCCGCTCTGCACTCCCTCAGCTGTCTTTTGCTTAGGGCAGCTTAAGCAAGATGAATCTCTCTCTGCCTCCCCTATAGTAATGGCTTATTTATATTGCCTGTCTGGCACAACTTAGACTGGCTTAAACCGCTGTGCAACCACATCTCAAATTGACTTACACCCCTATGTGCTTCCACTCCTTCCACGGCTGGCACACTCCTCACCATACACAGAGCTGCTCTAAGCACCCTCACCATCAGAAAGTTAATTATCAAAATAAAAAAATAAATAAAATACACAAAAGCAGCCAGCTTTCAGCTGGCTTAGAGAGCTCCATCAGCTTCACACATGGTCCTGGGACAGGAGTAGGGTGGGAAGGAGTGACTGGAAAGAGCCATGCCAGCCCCCAGTTAGATCAGCTCCAACAGAGAAGGCTCCCTAACCCCAGGTTATTTTGAAAATGTGACTGTGACTTTAAGTGCCGATGTCAGGAGTGGCCAGGGGCACAGACACAAACCAGGTGCTTGTAGCTAATGAATTACCCTGCCAGATCATCCAGGGAGGCAGAGTCTGCCCCGTGTGCTCTTCGCCCACAGCAAGTACAAGGCAGCCTGAGCCATCCTCACCTTCAGGGCTCAGGCTTAACCTTGAAGTCCAAATGGCACGGGCTTAACCCTTCAATCCCTCCAAGTTAACCAAAGATGCCTCCCAGTTGCTAATGGCATGCTGAGAGATCAGCTGACAGGGTGTCCTGTCACGGAACTGTATAATACATCTTGGATTTAAGGAATAGCAATTATTAACTCTTGTCAAAGGGGATGGGAGCCCATTCCTTGGAGCCTCCTAAGAGATGCTGCACGTGAAATGTGTACCCAGACACAAAGCTCTACGGGATGACTGGACTTATTTTTTTTTAAAAGGCTGAATTCAACCTTAAATTCAAAATTTTACTTAGAATTATTCCCTTAAAACAGATAAACATACAAAACCAAAACCAAACAAAAATCCCAGACTTTTGAGCCATTCCAAGTAATTCTCCGTGAAAATTTATAATGACGATCTAAATATTCCCAAATAGGCCATTGCAAGCAGAAGCTGAAGTATTTTAACCACTGAAAGCAGTAAAAAAAGTAGCAAAGGAATAACAGGTTTCACTTGTCATTCCAGAACAAGTCTGTCTGCAGTTTATTAACCTAAAGCTGAAATACATTTTTTTTTCAAAGTGACTCTATCATCTTACAGAAGAAACAGTCAGTTGCAGTTCAGCATGACACTAGAAAGAGGCAAGTATTTATTGCTCAAGTGCTCTATCAGAGTATCACAATAAGTTCACTTATATCCTCTAGAGAAGCAAAAAAAATTATTAATATTATACAAGACAGAACATTGCATTACTCTGTAATTTTAAAGACTTTAAAGAAACCCAGCCACACTTGAGCTCAAGGTGTCACAGCTGCCCTTTTCAACAGTTCCCTCACTGTGGTTTTCAGCAAGGAAAAAAATAAATCTTAAACAAAACAGAAATAACCCATATAGAAGCCAACAGATGGGGAGAAGAAAAAAGGGGAGTAACGTGGAAAGAAAAAGAAAGAAAAAAGAAAAACATAACCCAGAGAACATTACATCAGTTCTCCTCCCAGTTTTATTTAAAACACACGTGCCATCACTCACAGCTCTGTGGTTAGTGGAAAATATGACTGCAACTTCCATGGTGTGTGGGTTGCATTTAAAAAAAAAAAAAAGAAAAAAACCCAAAAAACCGACCTTTCTTTGGCACAGCTGACTTTGGCTACTGATGGAAGGAAAAAAGGTGGCATATTTGTACAAAACCCTTGTGTTTTGGCAGGGAGGATAGTCCCGGGTGAGCCACCTAGCTATATCATGTACTTTAGCAGAAGCATACACACCATTTCACTTCAGCACAGAGGATAACACAGAAAGAGCACAGCATAAAGCACAACAGAGTATTTCCACCTCTAAGCAAACAATAATAACAATAATCAGATTATCAGTGAAAAAGCCTTTATAAAATAAATTATTTAGGCTACCAAATTTCAGCTTTGACTACCTACAGAGCAAGGATAGGCAGCGTAAAACATACATCCTGAAACCAAAAGACTACCTGAGTTTGTGCTTTAAAGATGAATCAGCAAACACCCCTTAGACTGTTATGGTACAGGCAAGTTGTTCAAAATCAGAACCAAAACACAAAGCAGCATCCAAAACACTGGCAAAGCCCAAGTGTTACCCATTCAAGGATTTGATTTTGTGTATGCACATAAAAGAGGAGCAAAGATACAGGATGAAAGACATCTAGACAACTGTCTGGGCTTACCCATAGCTGTATGCCATCTGACACTGTGCAGCTAGTTACCGTGTCACTTGAAATTTGACTTCTAGAGACAAGTATTTTCAGAAGGGCCCAGGCTTACCACTCCAAAGTCATTAGGCCACAACTTTGAGAAGGGCTCCAAAGTGCCCTCAAGATTTAAAAAAAACACCAAAAACAAAAAACAACCCTGTGATTTTCTCCTTTTGTCTTGTAGATGTTTAGGGCTTACATTTTCAACTTTTCTGATGTCATTGTTTTTAATACCAAAAGGTGAATTTTTTCAGGCTTCCAGGACATCATCATTAGAAAAGCACCAGACAGCAAGAAAAGGCAGCCCTGGGACTCCCCTGACTCAGGTTTGCAAGCACAGCACACTATCCCTGCTCTTGTACATTCCCAGGGGCCTTCTGTGTCAGGAGTTCAAGCCCAGCTCTGACACGCAGATGAAGTCATACCCACTAGCAGCATCATTTTGGCCTCTGCTTGACACAGGCTGAGTCACAGTGGCCCACGGAGCATCCCACACTTGCATTTCCATCACTGGGACTGCATGGCAGGGAACAAGGATGGGAAGCAGCTGGCTGCTGCAGAGGGGCACTATGGTGGACCATTCCTGAGGGATGTTCCCCTTCTGGGGGCCATGGCCAACCCTGCTGAGCCCTCTCCAAGCGTCACCAGAGAGGATGGGCATCGAGGCCTTAACTGGCCTTCTTCCAGAAGTGGCCCTCCATTTCTGCACCTGTGCTTTATTCTTTTTGGTTTGTGTTTGGGTTTTTGTTTTCAGGTCACAAATTAGGTGATGTAAACACACAGCAAGAGCTGTGGCCTATGATTATCATTTTTCCTCAGTAAATGGGTAGCAATGATGTCTAATTAAAAGAACAGCAACAAGGAGCAAGGCACAGCAAAGCCACCCCTCAACCTTCAACCACATAATGCTCTGCACTCTCGAAAACTAGTAGAGACAACACACCAAAGTGACCTTGGTGACAGGTGCCCCAAGACAAGTCAACATTTGCAATGGTAAAAGCTAAGTGCAGGTACTGTCTTCAGTCCAAGGCAACTCCAATTGTTGGATCAGAAAATTAACCTGTACATTGATCTGCAGAATTCATGTTAAGTGCCAGCAAAGCACGTGTAATAAAATGATACAGCTGCTTGCAAACTGTCCATCCACACCAACGTTGGCAAAAACATTTAACTGCATTAGACCTATGACTGAAGTTGTCCTGGTGACACACTTCATATCCATAAAAATGGTGGTGCAGGAAAGCCACATTTGGTTTTAATTTCGTACAAATCTAGGATGTCAATCTCCTTCACACAACCCTACTGCTACTCCTTTTGTTATTATCCAAGGACATGATATAACAACAGGCAAGAGACATTTGCATTTTTATTTTTTTTAAATGTGGCTGTAAACACCACCCACC
>VWZG01013006.1:387-29779 GCA_013396735.1 Grallaria varia | reverse complement strand
CTTGGGTCACATTTTGTTCATATTTTTATACTCTGGGATAGAAGCTCTAAAAGCATAAGAAGAAACACCCTAGAAATTCTAATGTAATCAAAAGACTCCAGAAGGAGTTTAAAGAAAATAACAAGGAGCTTGCAATAAAATTGTGAAAGCTGACAATAATTCAATTTCATTTTCTGGAGGAAAAAAAAAAGAATGTAATAATTCTTGACTAACCAGTCTAGTGGAATTTTATTTATTTACTTTTATACTAGAATTGAAAATAAACTGTAGAAAGAATTCTATTTCTATGTTTTTGTAAATTTGAAACTGAACATGATCTGACAACTGCCTGTCTACTCCACAAATGAGTAAGCATGAAAAGCTAGCCTCTGAACCCTGTCTGACTTCAGAAAATAATTAAATTCTTTTACATGCTTAAATCAATTCTTACTTTGTGCATATTACTAGGATACAACTGCTGAGAAAATCAACCAAAACAAGCACATTTATTGAAAGTCAGTATTAAACCCCCCTTAATTTCTGCAAGAATTACCACTTGTTTCTGGTTTTATTCCAGGTAATTTTAATTGCAGTCTGCATTATATTTCTAATACTTCAATTTTTATGAAAATATAGGTATTTATATAGTATTTATTCTTAAATATTTTCTGTCTATACAGGAAGCAACTCTGCTGAGTAAACATTGTATTTAAAAACTTGAATCAACAGATATGGAGTCTCACTTTGTTACTCTAAACTCAACCACAGTAGGAAAGGAAAGTTCAAATGTCCAATTTTGCATCGCTGCCAAAACACACAATCTCTGTCTTGGTGAATTGAGTCAGTTGAATCCCACTGTGATGATGGAGTTCAGGCTGCCAGAAGAGTTCATGTTGGGCTGAGGCTGCAGTACCACCCTAGAATGCAATGTGCAGTATCTGTTTTGTATTCCCTTGGGCTGGGAATTTATAGCAAAGAGTGCTTTTGGGAATGGTATCAGCAACTGAAATACTGCAGCAAAAAGTGGCCTCCCAATAACTCTTAGCTACTGCCACAGTGCACATAGATAATAAAAATAGAATCCTGCTTCTTCATCTGAAATCCTGAATTCTAAGTAATTGTAACTTAAACCTAATGGTCAACTGAGACAAAAAGAAAGACATTTTGCTTAGAACTTCAAGCAAAAATGCCAGCCAGATAACAGAGGCAAAAGGAGTATTATAACAAGATGTCAAACCCCCCTTATCTTAGAGTTGGAGCAAGTATTTTTTCTTCTTTAAAAGCTAGTGTAAAATAATACATAACAGTAATTTAAGCACATTGATGAAAACAGAAAGTGTTTTAATTGCTGCAAATGTTTTTTGAGTAAATGGCCAGTGCTTATACTTCTTTCCAACTTGTTTGTTTTCCTAAGGTCTTCTTTTTTTCTTTTTAAGACAGTATGAACAGTATGAACAAAGACCTGAATATCATATGGCTTGGCTCTGTTCTGAGCAAAAACAGCTTTATCAACGCTACTGCTGTGCACTCTGCTGTGACTTAACCTGACCACACCTTAACCTCTCCATCAAATAAAAAGAGGTAAACTATACGTAAATGAATTTTGCAGCTTGCCTGAAATTTTCGTATTAATACCTCTGTTCAAAGTTCTCTTATTATTTCTGAATGACAAAAGCTTGAAAAGTAGCAAATTCTTTTAATAATAAGAATTTCTTATTTAATTCATTGCAGTACTTATACTTTTAATCTGTCCGCAGTCAGAAGATCAGTATGTCAGTGAATGGCCCAGAGATGTACAATACTGAAACATACAAATTGTTGCAGAACTGATTTCTAATATTAAAAATGGGTAAATTGTGAGCCACTTGCATGTGTTCATGGCTCTCATGTTGTATACATGTGCATGAAAGCAATGGGCTGGTAAGAGAGAGGATGTGTAGCTGTATGTTCTCAGCTGACATCCCTAGGGTTGGGGAGAGTCTCATCCCTGTCCTCTGCATACTGTACAAAGTTTGGGTGGTCATGGACGGCGCTACCCCTTCCAACAACCACTCCTTGGGTTAAGGAGGGTATCATGTCTTCCTGAGCCTGGGTGGCCACGTACTCTTCACACCCTCTTTCAGGGTGATGGAATTCTGCTCCTCATTTTCCATGTAACCCTTCCGTAACAAGGTAATTTTCCCAGTTGGTCTATGACAGTCTACACAACACATGCAAGGTCAAAGTTCAACTTCTTCCTGCTTTCATTTCCCTAAGAAACAAATTAACAATGAAATGATCAACCCCCAGTGCTCAGCTAAACCTATATCCTCATTTTACCGCAACACAAAACTAATCTCCCTCTGCCAGGACAGCCAAACTCTGGAATCTGCTTTCCTTCTTAATGACTTCCAGCTGTCCATCACTCCCTCCAGGCCTCCTGCTGCTGGCAGGTGCCTTGGGGTGGGGAAAACTTTATCCTCACGTCCAAGACACTGATAACCACCTCCTTCCTCTCTGTTTTTTTCCCACTGACTTGCTCTAATTTATATTAGTGGCTTGTTTTTTTCACTGTCCTGAAGGTTGCAGTGCCAAGGTCTGCGACCTCAACTAAAACGTAATGAAAAACCAAAGCCTTTCTGATGGCAAAAGTAAGTGGAAGAGTGTAACTGGAAGGCCGTGTTACAGACTCCTCCAGCATCACGATGTAGGTTCCCTGGGGAATTTAACCTGCTGTTTGATGTTTATGCATCCAGCCTATACTATATACTAGAGAAGTTAGCAATACACCAAAGCAAATTTCCGCATGAAGCCATGTCCTAGTAATTTTGATAGATTTTAGGAGACTACTTGGTTCTACCACTTGCCTTTTGGCAGGCAGATCAGACCTCTGCTATATTCTTCTCCGCTTATGAGATAAAAATGGCACTTTCTTTTCACTGAGTGAAAAGTGAGTCATGCTAATGGTGGAACTCCAGGTCACTGCGCCAGTGAAATCTAGGCTGCCATGCTGACCTTTTCCAGCTTTGCTTTTTCAAACTGTGCTAAATCAATTGAATATATTATAATGGTTGGAATAAAGTCTGAAGTTGTATTCTTTATTATATGCAGCTGGAAAACAACAGTGTAGTTTTGATCAAATACTTTTTTCATCATTTTTTTCCATCTAAATGTTCTCTGAGTTATGACAGGTGATCCAATATTTGCTCACTTTCTCCTCAGAACCTTGCCACTTTTATGTGCCCAAACTATTCTTCCTATAAGCATATTATTATTTACAGCTGTCACAAAAGTGAAAAGAATGTCTCCTGCAGCCCTGAATGCATGCACAACAAAACCACCAAACCAAACCTACATAAAAAAATGTCCAGAAATTTTTACTGGAAGAAAGAATGTTTTGAATTCATTGTCTAAAAAAGATCTAATGTATTTCCCAGATTATAACGTGTTTTTGCAAAACATATAAATTACTAAAATATTGAGGACATTGCCAAAACCTGCTAGAAATTATTTCAACAATTTTGGCTTCTTTTGTTTACTGTAGCTGACAACCATCTTCAGAAAGTACCTGTTGGATGATGCTGTTTCCTACCAAACTACTGGTGATGAACATGAACAGTCAATATAAAAATCCTGTGAGATATGCAAATTCATTAGTATAGCATTTTAACACTTTTCATTAAAATCATACTTGTAAGGACAGCTTTCGTTTGAAGGAAAATGAGAACGCTCCATTATGTACTGACATTTCTTGACTTCTAATAATGCAGTATTGGGGGTTGCCACAACGGATGGAGTAACTTTTTATTTCACATTTAGATAAGAAGAAATACACAAACATAAAAAAAGAAATTATATGATCAGGACTAACTGCAACATGTTTGGAATATGAAGGTGATTCAATGAAACGTGGTATTTCCCAACTGCAAAAAAAACCCCAAAACCAAACAAAAAACACGTATGCTTCTGCCACCAAGGCAAATTAGGGAGCACTTCTATTTGTGTAACTTTCACAGGCACTGTAAGTGACAAAAGCCATAGCAACTAGGTTTCAATTGAGCAATATATTTCTAATTGACCTCTTACAAGTGGAAAAGCCACAAAAAAATTGGCATGCTTACTCAGCAGTTATGTATTAGGAAAATTTCTTTTCCTGACCCAATTCAAACTGAATGAAGATTCATTTGGAAAAAAAAAGTGAAATAATAAGGGAACTGTTTTGGCTTGGAAGTATTCTGCCCAGCACTGTCATGCATTTGATACCTGTAAATTCAGGAATTCCAAAATAAAAAGATGTGGGAGAAAGATAATGTACAGAATACTCTGATAAAAGGCAAGGTATCTCAATTCACCAAAACATGTTAATTGTACATTTTAAGTTGTCTAAAATGTTCTAAGAATTATCATCAATACTGTTTGGGTTAATAAATAGAAACTTTTCTAGTGAATCAACTTATAAAATGGTAAGAAAATAAATGCAAAGAGGATTAAAATATTTACAAAAATGTCCTTAAAATAAGTATCCTGCAAAAAGTGTTATTTATATGTTCATTGGGGTGACATTGTTTCTACACAAATAGCAAATGCACAAATTTCTCCGTTAAGGTTTTAAAGTTGTAGGAAGTTGTGGTCTTTTGTTTTGTACTGTGAACTCAGCCTGTGTAGTAACTGATTTTTTTCAGCTAAACTTTGAATGACCTTGTACTTGGAAAATGTTTTTAAATCCTTTTTAGTCATTGCAGTTGTTTAACAATTAATCAAAACATACTGGTTTTTTAAATATGGTTAACTTTTTGTTGCCCAGGTGTAATAGGGCACAAACAGGCAAGAGAACAATGATAAAAATATTACAAAACAGAAAGCAAAATAGATGATTATTATTCCAGGAATATGGAAAAAGTGAAGGCTATGTAGAGTCATAGTGACTGGTGAATTTATGGTAAAATAGATTTAGAAAACTCTAAAAGCAAGGAAAAACTTCAAATGTAAACATGTTAGAATTATGACATGATGGTCATTGTAGTCAAATGCACATATAATAACACACAGAGATAAATAACTGAAAGTGCAAGAACCTAAATATGAGATGATACAATATACAATTGAGTGTGCAAGTTAAAATAAAAATGATGAAGTATGTTCAAAGGAGAGACCGTATTGATACAATAATTGTTGAATCTCCCTAGATTTTTACACAACTGGAAAAGAAACACTCAATGCAGTCTCCCACCCTTAAGTTTAGATTCACAACTGTGCAGATAATAACAGTAATAGTAAAAACTCTTATGAAAATAAATATTAAAAAAAAAGATATTTTGGCCTTGACTAGTGTAGCTACCTTCTTCTTATGAGAAAAGACTCTAGAGATCACTATGCTGCAAAAATCAACTTTGACAGGCAAAGATATCATCAAGGATGCAGGAAGCTTTCTGCTAGAGTGACAGGTGGAAGGATTGGACATTTTAATGTATGTTCTAATTCACACAATGTCTAAAACTCCTTTGCTTCTCTGCAAGCACAAGACTTTTATTTCTTGACACAGTTCATGTAGCAAGATACTGACATTGATGCTCATTTCAAGGCTAAAATACATTCCAACCCCATGTTTCAGCTTCTTTCTACATTNGCGCACACACACCCTGCTTTTGCTTTTTGCATAAATATAAACTGCCTTACTGCAACCCACAATTTGTGTTGGGTTTTTTTGTTTCCACCTTATTCTCTCCCCTGTCCGGCTGGGAAGGGGAGTGATAGAGCAGCTGGGTGGGCACCTGGCCTTCAGCCAAAGTGAACCTACCACAATTTGTTTGGGGAAAAATCTGCCTTTTCTAAGTATTTGGCTTCCCATGTAGGCTACACAAAATGTGCAAGGATTTGCTTCGGCAGTATTGTTTAGCTCTTTATTGCAAAACCAGGTACCCTGCATATCTAGATCTAAAACCAACATAATCTCAGAATCATAGATTCAGCTGGTTTGGAAGAGACCTCTGAGATCAAGTCCAACCCTTGGTCCAGCACCACTGTGATTACTAGATCATGACACTAAGTGCCACATCCAGTGTCATCTTCAAAACCTTCAGGACAGTGAATCCACCACCTCTCTGGGCAGGCAATTCCAAAGGCTGATTACTCCCTCTGTAAACAAAGATTTTCCTGATATCTAACATAAACCTCTGCTGGCAGGGTTTAAGCCTGTGCCCTCTAGTCCTGTTGCTGTTTGCCTGGAAGAATACATTTACATAGCAGCACTAGCCCAGATATTTCATATACTCCTAATTGTTAGATCTTTCAAGCCCTCTCATTCAGTTGTAGGCTCTGAAATCCAACTCTGAAAGTGATAAATCTGAATAACCTTCCTAACGGAGGTGTGCTCATGCATCCTAAAGTGCTATCAAGACCTACTCTAACAAGAAGTGTCTGACTCATCTTGCAAAAATTATTACTTAATTCAGAGAAAAAAAAATCAAACAAACAAATGAAAATCCAAGATACATCTCACAGAGGCATGCTGGAGCCTCAGCACCTCACAGCAGAACAGCCAGAGACATCTCATTCCCTCATCAGTGTCTCTAAGTATCTGAAGGGAAGTTGACAAGAAGATGGAGTCAGACCCTTCTCAGTGTTGCTGAGCAATAGGACAAGAGGCAACAGGCAAAACAGATGTACAGAAGTTCCACCTGAACATGAATAACTTCTGTACTGTGAGGGTGACCATGCAGTGGAACAGATTGTCCACAGAGATTGTGGAGTCTCCCTCACTGGAGATACTCAAGAACCGTCTGGACACAATCCTGTGCCACGTGCTCTGGGATGACCCTGCTTGAGTAGAGAGACTGGACCAGATGACCTGCTGAGGTCCCTTCCAACCTGACCCATTCTGTGATTCTGGGATCTGCACATTTCATATGTAAATATCTGGCATCTCAACCACACAGGTGCTTCTACGGCTCAGGAATCCACTGGAGTCACAGGCATTTCCATCATCCCTCTCTGAGCACCTTAGGCAGACAGGACGGGCCCCCAGGCAGGGAGGGAAGGGCAGGACAGGCGGGGTTCCCACGGTGCCGGGGTCTGACCCTCTCCCTCGGACACTTCACTCCCCTCCCTGGGACACCTCCCACCCTGTCCCTGTCACACCTCCCACCTCCCCTCCCAGCCCTCCCTCCGCGCGCCGGGGCCCTCCGGCACCCTGCACGGCGCATGCGCGGCGGCGCGGCCCGGGCGGCGAATTCAAACGCGCCTCTCACCCCTTCTCCTCGCCGGGGTAGTGGTTGTGGTGACGTCATTGCACCGCTTCCTCCCCTTTCCCGCGGTTTCCGGCGGCCGCCCGAGCCGGGAGCGCGGCGGAGCGGGGCAAACTTTTCGTCTGTGTGGTTCACGGCGCCCTTCCTCTCTCCTCTCACGCGGCGCGGGCGGGCGGGGGCTGCGGTAGGCGCTCCGCCGGGCCTCGGCCCTCCCGTGTCCTCGCCGTCCCTGCGGGAGTCGCGGCAAGAGGCGCTCGGCGATGGCTTCAGGGGGCGCGGAGGCGGCGGCACGGCGGGTGGCGGAGCTGGAGGAAGAGCTGCGGAGTCTGGCGGAGGAGCTGAGCCGCTGCCAGGTACCGGAGCGCGGGACCGGGGGGCGCCCGGGGCTGGGCCGGCTCGTCCCGTCCCGTTCCCCCGAGGCTGCGGGTTCGCAGGATGAGGAGGGTGAGGACCGGGAGCACCGGTACCTCCGGAGGGTGCATTAAACCGCTCCCGGGCCCTGGGCCTGCCTGGAACCACCTGTCCTGAGAGCCGCTCCCTGCCTCCCCGGCAGCCACGGTTTGCCTCAGTTGTCATGGCAGTAATCCCGAGGCGCTGCCTTGTGCGGCTCCGGGAGAGAATGGACGGGCAGAGAGGGTTGAGAGGGTTTAGAGAAATGTAGGTATTGAAGTAATCTCTGGAGGTCATTTAGTCTCTCACCCGACGTTAAGTCCGAGGGAGGACTTAATGAGTAATTACGGGTGTACTTTTGAAAGTTCCCCCTGTGACTTCCTTTCATAGGTGCGCTGCCCTCGTTGTTGTACCTGGCTCGTCGCTGACATTTAGGTGTATTTCCTGAGAATACAGAAATCAGTGGAAATTCTCTGTCAAGCGCGTGGGTACACCGAGGTATGTGGCAGAGGGGCAGGTGACGCCTCGTGCTGCTGATGCTTTCTCCAGTGCTGGACGCCAAAGCTGTATTTCCACGTGGGATGTGGTCTGATTAAAGCCATGAAGGCTTGGGCTGAGTGGGCATCCGAAGAAAACGTCCACCTTAGCTGAGGTTCCCTTCTCCAAGCAGCTTTGGTACACCTGACAATTGGCATTGCTTTCTGCCCTGAGTAGAATTCAGACTTCATGGAAAAATGTATTTCATAGGAGATGTATGGGAAAGGGAGCTGTTAATGAAAATCCTGCTTGGAAATGCTGAATGTTTGGGGAATATCTTCAATGTCTTGTGGGAGAAGTTCAGAAAACTCTTTATATAGTTTACGCTTCCTAGTATGCAGATGTGCGCTATCAGACAAAATTTGGTGAAGGCAGAAGGAAGGCCCTGTGCTCTGCTTATTTGTTAGGTGAACATAAGTTGAATATTACTAAAACCTAGTAGGATGTAATATTTTTTGAAGAGCATTATAAATAATAGAAACGTGGACGTAAAGAGTACGGATCTGGATTTCTAATCACTTCGATAATGTAGCTTGATGTATCCAATTTGTAGTTAAGCATCTGATGTCTCATTTAGATTCATTCATTTAGGTGTGCATTTCTGCTTGTTTCTTGATGAACTCATTCCAATAATTTTGAAATCAGAAAACAGAAAATACTTTCAAATGTATTTATTTTAAATCTCTTGCATATTACCTTGCTATTCTTGTATCTTTGTCTTGTCAGAGGAGATACTTTTCTGGGAGGGAAGCAGGCAAAAAAGAATAGAAAGATAGTTCCTGTGTTTGAGAACAGAAGCCAGTCAGTGTTCTGCAGGAATCTCTCCAGCACTAGGTAGAATCCAATATACACCATCCTTCTAATGACAAGGGATGCATCAGGATTTATTTCAGGTTATTAATAAAGTAAAAGGGAAAGTGAAGCAGTAATCTATAACCAGGATTTCTCTGGAAGCACTGCAGTGTAGGTATCTACATGCTTTACCGTTTTTCTAATCCATCAATAAATTTAGACTTAAGCTTTTGTATATTATATAAAGAATGGGGAAGCCAGATTTTAATATAATATAATCTAGTCAATTATGCATCTTTTCAATGTAGAATTTATTTGAGGTAATTAACTTTTTTAAAAAAAGTTTTGTGAAGATATTCTGAATTTGGGAACTAAAATAGGCTTCAGTAAAGATTCTTCAACTGGTTTAAAAGCTGATAAAATTATTTGGGGATGGTTAATTCTTTTAAGGTCATATTTCATGTGAAAACTTTGTGCAAGATAGGCTATTTGAAAAGGTAAATACATATGGGTAATGTCATTATTGTGTTCTTCTAGCTTCTTCATAGTTGAAATACAAAGTTTTTGCTGGACAGCTAATTCCTTTAGCAGAATTTTGTTTGATCTGCTGTGGTTTAATTAGTTTCATTTACATCTAAGAACTTTGGTTCTTGTGATGTCTCCTAAGATTTGTACGTCTTTTTAATGAGAATTGTGAAACCGTTTGTGTTGGAAGAGACCTCTTGAGAGCATCTATTTCACCCCACCTTAGAGCAAATTGCCCAGGATGGTGTCCAGTTAGGTTTTGTGTATTCCCATTGCTGGAGACTGCAACCCCTCCGGACAACCTTTCCACTCAAGTGGAGTATGGACACTTTCATGCCCCATTATTCTGTAACTAAAAAGATGGGAATGGTTCTCTCAAGTATACTGTGGTAGGAAATTTCAAAAAATCCTTGCTTTAAACAAGACAGTGTGATTTGAGACTGGGTTTTCCGTATCTAGCAGTGTCCTATATTGGTGCTAATACCGAGAGTTGGAAGAAGCAAGCTCATATCTTCTGGTTTTACTTATGCAATTGGTGATGCTCATAAGAGGAGTCTGATTTGCTTAGCTTAATTTCTTATTTTTCAGCCTAGGATCTTCTTATTTGTTGAAAATGCTGTTTTGAGTTAAGTGTCTTAATTTGCCCATTATTAGTTCTAAAAAAACCCCACTGTCAGTCTTCATTTTATTCATTGCAGTTTTGCTTTCAAAGGTAAGATCGCATCTCTTGCCTCTAAAATGATGCTATGTTTTCCTGATTGAGGGTTTCCTTTCTTACTTTGTGGTTCTGCAAAAAATTAAGAACTCTGGTGATTTTTTCCTGCAAAGAAATACATATCCTGCTTTTAGGGAGCTCTTGTTTGTGTTGTCTTCTCTAACTCGTGTGCCTTTTCTATCAGTGATGTTTATAATGCTTACTCCTTTTTTGTGTTAGGAATTTAGTGCACCATTCCGTGGTACACTGCTCAGTTTATACTCTTGGAGCAAAAGGTATAGTCTGTTAGTTGCCAGTGGTCTGCACATCGTATTTTTTAGTCAAAGAAACCATACTGCCCTGAATGGTTTTCAATTTACAAAAGCAACTTATACATTAAAAAATGGATAGGTTCTTCACTAGTCAGAAAGTTAGGAACTGATCAGTAATCTGTAATTGTTCTGCTACAGCAGATTCACTGGTAGAATTTCCGCACTTTCTGGTGGTAAATACAAGTGGAGAATAAAGAGATCTTCCTGTAGTTGCTGCTCCTTTTGCTTCTCTTTATGAACAGATATTGGAAAGAGGTCTTTAAAAATGGACTGTGTGTATCTGTGGGTATTTTTGGGCAGAAGAAGATCATGAAAGGTGGGCTGTTACTTAGTTACTTAGCAGGGATTTTGATTGCCTCTGTCCTTGTTTCATGCATTATGTTTCCTGCTTGATGTGAAAAGCTCTGCATAGTCCCATTCTCATCTTCATGCCTTATTTCAGAGCGTGTTTGCAGAAAAAGAACAGTGCTTTGTGGGCAGTGGAACTGTATTATTTTGATCACTTTGTGGGTCAGGGAGGGTTGTAAAATGTTCTCATTGCCATCATTAGCATTGTTAACAGATCAGATTGCTATAAAAATTTTTTCTCATGGAAGGTATTTCATTAGCTGAAAAAGTAGATGCTTTCATTGGTCCTAGACCAATTTAACATCCAGGACATCCACTGAAAATAATGTAGCCATGATACCATTGATATATAAGTAGCTTTAACACTGTATCTTTATTTACAAGTAATCATGAAAAATGTATTAACTAACACATCAAGACATTGTATTGCTTCATAATAGATGAATAGTTATTGGAGATGTGTGTCAATTGTACATAATAGAAATGATTTTAAATCGCTGAGAATTGAAAGTAACAGTAAATTAAAGAAACCAAAACCATGGTTCTTTCCTGGTAATGTGTTTTTATGTTGACTGTTCTTATTCTTCTGACTTTGTGACTGAAATTGAAATTTTTGTGAACTACCAGTATGAGAATTTGAATGTCTCAGTATTTTTTCTGGATGAATTGTTGATATCCATACTGTTCTTTCAAAATGGGGCAAAGTGTTTAATGCTTCCATTCATTAAATGCTAATTTCTTTTATTAGTGATTAAGCCAAGACCACATATTTATTGGTGCCAAGGGATGCCAGCTGTTTAGTGCTTTGGGTGGTTTTTTTGTTATTTTATACTCTTATATTTTGCCATAAGGAGTATAAATCACATGAGTCTAATTAGTACAGGTGTTATTAATAAAGGTCTTACTCTTTTTGTATTATAGACAGAAGCAGTATTGTTGAATAGCTGTTTATTTTCTTTTACTTTTGACAAATTTAGTTAAGTGGAATGAAATTTTATGTACCTGATATTCTAAACCAGTACTTTTTAAAAGAAAGATTTGAGTAAAACTGAAGATGAACTAAGAGTGAGATTTAAACAAAAAAAAAGGTATACTTTTGCTTTTCATAAAGTAGTTACCTGCTCACAGTATGTCTCTGTGTGAGTATTTCAAATTGCTCCAGCTTGTGCATGGGAATTTAAAAATTAGTGTAGAGATCAGAATCATAGAACAGCTTGGGTTGGAAGGGCCTCTGAAGATTGTCTAGTTCAGCCTCCCCACCAGGGATGACTTTCGGTAGATTGTGTTGCTCAAAACCCTGTCCAGCTTGCCTTTGAATACTTCTAATAATGTGGGATCTGGAAGCTTCTACCACTGCCACACCATCCTGTCGTCCACACTTTCTTAATGTCAAATATAAATCTACATTTAATGCAAATTTAAATATTTTTAAATTGAAAAGCATTCAGTTTAAATCTGTTGGCTCTTCTCCTGTCAGTTCAGGCATTGGTAAAAAGTCTGTCTTTCCTACAAGTGCCCTTTAGGTATTGAAAGTCTGCAATCAGGTCTCTTGTAAGCCTTTTCCAGGCTGCGCAAACCCACCTCTCTCATTCTGCTTTCACAGAGAGGTGTTCTAGGCCTCTGGTCAGTTCTGTGGCCTTGGTATGGACCTGTTCTGATACAGCCACATCTTTTCTGGTGCTGTGGTTCACATAGCTAGACACAATACTTCAGGTGGGCTCTCACAACAGCAGACTAGAGAGGGAGAATTGTCTCCCTTGGCTTGTTGGGCTTTTGGTGCAGCCTAGGATGCAGTTGACTTTCTGGTCTGCAAATGCACCTTGCTGGCTCTCATTCAGCTGTTCGTCCACTAGTACCTCCAAGTACTTTTCCACAGGATTCCTTTCAATCAATTCATCCCATAGTCTGTATTATAGATATTGGGGTTTGCCCAACCCAGGTGCAAGATCTTTCACTTGGCCTTATTTGTACTTTGAGATTTGCATGGGTCTGCTCCTCAAGCCTGTCAGTGTCCCTCCATCAGGATGGCATCCCTTCTGCTTGGTGCTGTTTATGTCATGCAGATATAATTATGAAGGTATTAAACAGTGTTGGTCTCAGTATGGACCCTGGAGGGACACTGCTCATGATTGGTTTCCATATGGATATTGAGCTGTTAACTGTAACTCTGGACAGGGCCTTCTAGCCCATTCCTTATCCATCTAATAATCCATCCATCAAACCCATAGCTCTCCAATGAAATGGCAAGAATGTTGTGGGGGACGGTATCAAAGGCTTTGCAGAAGTCTAGGTAGGTGACATCCATATCTCTTCATTTATCTAGTGATGCAGTCACTTCGTTTTATAGGACCATTAGATCAATCAGGCACAGTTTGCCCTAGGTGAAGCATGTTGTCTGTCTCTAGTCTCCTTGTCATCATCCATATGCCTTGACATAGCCTCCAAGAGGATCTGTTCCATGATTTTACTGGGCACCTTGGTAATGCTGACAGTTTGATGGGTTCCCAGGATCCTTCTTTTTACCCTTAAAAAAAAAAAAAGTGATGAAAGTCCTTTTCCTCCAGTCACTGAGGACTTCATCTGACTGCCATGAGATAGGCATGAGTGAAAAGCTACCTGTTATGGGAACCACGAAACATTGCTATTTGTCTGTAACGGAAGTTGCATTTTACATGCAGAGGTGTAGGCTCTTGCTTGTAATTTTTCCAACTGCACTAAGGAGGCCTCTAGAACACACTTTAATGTCTACATTTACCATGTAGTTAGAGAGTCAGTGTGGAGGAGAATGACTGTAGCTGGTCTTGTTTTTCCATGAAACTGTTTTGGTTTTGGAAGGAATTAAAGAATTACTTCAGATAAGCTTGTCCTTTGTTATTAAGGGTGCACTGTTTCAAGTATTTCAGGTACTGTTTGGCTCATGACTTACAAGATATGCAAATATTCTCCTATTTGTCCACAATTTCACAAGATTTGGAAAGTACTATTATGTCGTTTCAGGCAGAGTTGACATAGTGAACCCAAATTCTTCTTGTCTTGTCATGGTAATTCAGCATGAATATACCCAAATATATGCATATGTTTATATTCTCTATAAAATAAAACTATTTGTGCTTTCCTGTATTCTTATATGCATTGAAAATCACAAATGCATTATGATTATATTAATCCAGAGCATCATATTTAAATAAAAACCAATTCTAAGAGGTATGCTGAAGCTTTTAGGTTAGCCTGTGCTCTCAAAAAAGCGATTGTTAAAACAACTCTCAGAATTGTAGTGCTTCCAGAAAGCATTTATGTGAGTTAGAAAATTCATGTCCTATTCCATTCTGTGCATATTTTATCAAAGTTATTTCAATGACTACAGTTAGTTTTAATTAAAGTAGTTTAGAGACTTACAGCTTGAAATGAAAGCTTGCAGATGAGTTATCCTATCCTTGATCTAGAAAAGTATTAAAAGAAAGCTTTTACTATCTCATATCCTCTCCTCTTTGAAAAAAATTGTTACATCCACCAAGTGCTGTGTTTCCAATGTTGAGTGCTTTGGAAAAAGCAACTGTTGGTGGAGGGCTATACCAGTGAATGAAGGGATGCAGGCATCCTATTGGCTCATCAAAGAACGAAGTAATTAACTTTTTGGTATTGAGTGAGCGTGACATTGTGTGTGATAGGTCCATGTCTGTTAGGTAAGTTCTCTCTACCATTTAATGCATGTTTATTTTTCTTCCTTCTTCCTGTGATGGTACTGATCTGACTTCTGTGATGTTAATTCGTTGACAATGTCATAACCAGGGAGTACCTTGTATTTCTTGTCCACTAGTGCCACAATGAGTCATTTATATTAATTAAGAATGTGCAATAAAATTATTCAGTTAAGTGCTTTGCTGCCTTTTTGTCACGCTGATGAACTAGTACAAGTTGATTGATAGTTTTACTTAAACCGCTATTACTGCATCAACATTGTAATGTGACAGCACTGTATTATTTGTACGGTACCTGTTTGCTTTCAACAGAGTTATGGAGTAAGGGTGCAGTCTAAGAGGTGTGTGTATATATGTGCAATTTTTTATATTCTATACGTGTAAGTAAAGCAGTATACTGTCTTTTTCCATTTTTGATTCAAGTGTATATTTGTTGCCAGAACTACCAACAGAGACGAGATGACGGGGAAATTCTTTGAATAGAAAATTATGCCTGGAAGATATATTAAACTTCTTTTTCTAGTATAATAAATTTACATGTTGGTTTTATGTCACTTATGTTGCAACACGGAGGAATTGGCTGGGGCTACGGGAAATTGCTGATGGCATCTATTCAAAAACACTGTCAGTCTGGAC
Source organism: Grallaria varia (assembly GCA_013396735.1). Taxonomy (NCBI): domain Eukaryota; kingdom Metazoa; phylum Chordata; class Aves; order Passeriformes; family Formicariidae; genus Grallaria; species Grallaria varia. The sequence continues at coordinate 14,625 of VWZG01013006.1, read as the reverse complement.
TGGTCGCTTACAGTCCTCTTACAAACCTTTACCTGGTATTTAAATGTTAACTATGCATACTGTGTATGAACTTGGAAATAACCTAGTGTTATATTAAGAGCCTGGTGCATCTGAGGTTCTAAGTTTTCTTGTGTGTTACAGATTAGTCTTGTAGTGACTTTTTAGGTTATTGAAAAGCATAGCGCCTCAAAGACAGGCTGTGTAAAGAGTAAGAGTGTTCTTTGCTTTGACCACTCAGCTGGACTGGATGGGTTGTAGAGAGGATATTTAGAATATAATATGTGACTGGAAATCACAAAGAAACTCTGGCACAGTGGGATCAAAAGAGTCTGAATTGACAGCATACAGCAGTGTAAGTTTAAAAGTCCTGTGAGAGATCCAGAAAGAAGCAAGTCTATCACTTGCATGTGAAGCGTACATGTCAACTTGATTAGAGGCTTGAGCTGTTTAGTCAAAGGCATACTAGATATTAGAGGAATCTGAAACAATCCATGGTAACACTTTTCTTGTAGATATTTCAATGGTTATACCAGTCAACTTATTTTGTGTGTTTTTTTTTTTTTCCCTTCATGCCAGGTAGTATTTTGCATTTCCATACGAATTCTTCCAGCCTGACAGTCATATGGTTTTCAAATATTCACGTCATAATACAGAAAATTGTCAGTATGTAATTATTACTGAGTTATTGCTAAAAATTAGCAGTAAACCAGTAGCTCCCTCTGTCCTCCCAACTATTTTATTTTCTTTTTTTGAGATATCTACTGGTTAAAGACCTAAACTGAGAGATTGTGTCCTGTAATTTTGTAGTGATGATTGGTGGGATGGGGAAGGGGAAGAGATTGTTTGGTTTGGGTTTGAAGATATTGGAGTTAGGGTTTTGGTTTTTATTGCTCTGGGGATATTGTCTTCCAGATTTCAGAAGGTGGTATCTTCCTAATAGCGAATAGTGATTTTTAATGCTGCAAAGATTTAAGATATTATATAAATACTGAGAGTAGCTAAAGTGCTTTGAAATAACAAAAAAGTACTGCTTTCAAATTGTAGGTACGTGAGATGCTTGATGTATGAATTTACAATGAGGCAGGTTTTTCAGTTTATCCTTGTTCTCAACACAGTGCATGATAGACATGTAAACAAAAACTAAACCTACTTGTATGTTTAATACCCAAACTGTCATGAATGTATAGTTCCTGTGAGGAAAGAAAATAAAAATACGGCTTGTGGTTTTGACACTTTTTTTTCTACTAATTGAGAAGTTTTTCTATATTAATTCAGTATCCTTACTTATTAAGAAAAAAAACCAGCTAATTCTCCTTGATAAAGCAGTATAAAAATACTCGAAAGATTTCTATGTTTAGGTTGCTTTCCATTAGACAAGTAACTGCAATATTGATATAGTTTTACATACTGCTCTGGATATTTTATATCAAAAGTATTTATGCTTGGATTTCCCTTCCAAAAGGAATACAAAATGTTTTAATTTAAATAGCGGTATTTGTCTTTCATTGCTTGTAAGTCAGAGGGATCCTTTGTTTATAGTGAAGTTGTATAAGTTCATGACTTCACTTGAAGGCAAATATTTTTGGTGTAGCTACTTATACCATAAAAATGTTGTTAAGGGCTCATATTTTTCCATTTCTGAGCTTGCTGTTGTTAAAAATTAGTAAGAAAAAATTCAGTTTACTTTGCAAAGTACATATACAAGGCCTAAGGTACTCTACATTTCTGTGTGTCTTTCAGCATGATGCTGGGCTACAGCCACTTTCAGTGTAGGCTGAGAGAAAAAGGCCACTTTTCAGGGGTTACACAGTGTGCTGGGGCTTTTTCTTTCAGAATGTTTTAGTTTTGGCATGCAAACTTGATTGCAGGTTCAGTATCTTTATCTGACATTAGATGTGTTGTGAGTAATGTTAGTTTTAATGAGTAATTTTTGCCATCTTTCAAATGACAACTGTATTCTGCCTGATGTATACAAGATCTCAGCTGTTCAAGGTACACTCCTGCTGACCTCTTGAGCTGTTACCGTACACTTGAGTAGGCTAAATATTCCTTGGGTGAGCTGAAGATTGATACATCCCAGGCCTTGACAGCTGCAGTGTTTTTCTGTGCCAACTTCAGACAGTCTAAGCAGCCTTTTTTCGATTGAAATTGTTTGGCTCCCAAGACCATTCAGGGAACAGCTTTACCAAGTCCATTAATTCTGCCAAGAGCTTAAAAAGACTGTTTAAACTTCTTTTCATCGTCAAACTGTAAGAATTTCTAGCTAGTAGTCATTCTAGTATACAAAATGCTAAATCAATTATATTACTTAGATTTAAAAGAAACAGGGTCACATATTACGGTAACCCAACATTTCTTGGCTATTTTTTTACTAATGTTTTATTGTCATAGTGAAAAATTTTGTACGTTTCTGTGTAAAATTTCTTTTTCTGAAGTAAAGTTCACATATTTTTAACTGTAGCTGAAGTTGTTGGGGCTTTTTTGTTTGTTTTGTTCGGGTTTTGTTTGTGTTTGGGGGATTTGCTTGATTGTTTACCTTTACTGGTAACATACTTGAAGATGTATTTGTGTCATCATGTTTTTTGGCAGAAGTCTGCTTAGGTAGGAGGCTGCTTTGTTTTGTGTACATTTACATAAATTCAAGTGCATGTCAAGTACGTAACATTTGATGATGTAATTACAATATTGCTTTATAGTTCTGTGTGTGCTCATTCATAGGTTACTTTAGTACCTTTTAATGCCAGTTCCTGTCATCAGCTAAAATAAACAACATGTATTGTAATAGCATTGTTTTGCAGTTTTGGAAATTCTGGTGACTTTTAACTTATTTCCATAGGATTTGTGAAGGCTTTTTTTGTGTTTTGTGGTGGCTGCTGTTGTTATTTATCTGTTACTTAATGGACATTACTTAGCCTGTTCTTTGAAGTTTGTTTAGTGCACGTTCAATTTTCCTTACTATGAGGAAGATTTTTTGTTTTCCATTTAGCATGAGTTTTTAAATCTTGTTTCTTCTATTGTTCTTTTAGCACAGATAGAAATGTTGTGGAACTTAGTTACATGAGGAGTAGCAGTATTACTGACATAAGTACAATTTGGAGCTGGTTTTACTTTTCCTTGGACAACTTTTAAAGTAATCTGCTTGTGGAATAGCTGTAGGTGATTAGAGGTTAAACCAAAATGCTTATTAAGTTAAAAGAGATAATTTGTACCTGGGTGTTCATGTTCCCATTAGGAAAGCTCATTGAAACTTTGTATTTTTTATTTATCTTATCAAAAGGTCAGTTGCTATGAGGCGTGGCAAAGTTTAGGTAGAAACTTGGTTGCCAGGACTCAATACATGCTGAATACTCAGGAAACATTATGGAAGAGATGTGGAACTTTCCTTTTCCTGTATTGTACGTACATGTATTGTCCATTAGGAAAAATTCAGTATCTATTACTGTAGTTTGCCCTTTTTGTTGTTTTGGGTTTTTTTTTTATATAGAGGAATGCTATGCTTAGAAGTATGTGTGTGAAAGTTGTGCACTGTTCTTGTGATGCCTCGAGCTGTTTCCTAGCTGGGAATTGAAGTGTATAGGAGCCTGCAGGATAGAGCAACAAGCAGACACTGCTGCTTGTAGGGAATCTCATGGTATTTTATAGTGCTTCTTGGAGTCATACAGAAGCCCAAGTGTCTCAGCTCTTCTAATATATAGAAATATAAGCAGAAACCCCATCAGCTAGTACTGTGGTCTTGTATGCAGGACAATAAAGGGAAAAGCTAACGAAGCAAGATTAAAAGCAAATCTAAGTCATTAATAGGCAACAAAAGTGACTGGAAGAGAGCTCATGAGTTCATAAATTAGCATCAGAAACTGACTGTTCTATTGACTCAAGATTTTTGAGTGTTTGCAGGTGGAATACGATTACCTCTTTGTTGTGTTGGGTTTTCTCTCTGTTGTAGTGATTTCATGGCCCTTAATCTGTTAGTGATTTTAAGTAGTTTAGTATAAAATACATAGTGAATTCTTTATTAAAGATATAAAAAATGCTCATACACTATTTACTCTTCAGTTCTGTTCTGCATATCACTGATCAGCTGAGCGATTTGAATTAAAATTATTTTAAAATTAGTTAGATATAGTGGTTTATTCCTGTTATCACTGTTCAGAGATTTCCTTATATTGAAAGTAGTGTCACTTAGAGTATAAGAACTACTGATTTAATGTCATTTTAAATAATTAAAAAGAAATCACATTTTCTTTGCTATTATATAGTAAGGTTTAGTTTGGCTTTGTGGCTTGGGCTTTGTTTTATCCTTTTTTTTCTTTCTGTCCCTGGATTCCCAGCATAATCTCAGGATTTTTTTACATGTTAAAATTACTCAGAATATGTGTTCTGTATAGACCCTAATGCTTTTTGGAAGGCTGCAGCAGTTTTTTCAAACCTGAAAAACATTTTTATTTTTCATTCTGTTTCTGCCTGAGAAGTACCAGGTCATGCCTGGTTCACAGTACAGACATTGTGACTCTTCAGGTCACATGGCAAGGGATTTTCAGGAGATGATGTCTTCTTTGAGTAGACATGAAACAAGTGCACACTTTTTATCACCTTTCAGACTACATGCATAAAAATTCAGAACACTAAGTGCATAAGGTGATAGCACACAATCAGAGGTTGTACTTTTTCTTTTTTTTTTAAAAAAAGGTGAATAACAGTCTTCTTGCCTGAACTGAATAACCCAATTATATGATGCTTATGTTTGTCTTTTAACTTAATTCTGAGCTGAAAGTTAATCTATATTTAGCACTTCCACTGAAGAAAAACTTGGCAACTGATGCAAAGTAATTTGAATTCTTATTTATGTGGTGTATCATTTAGTTTTGGTGTCACCTTTCTTCAAAAAGTGAATGTGGTCATGCACCATAATACACCATAATCCAGTTGGGTACAATCTGGAACTCTTCCTGTTGTAGACCATTCTGCATAAGCTGATAATAGTCTTGAACTATAAGACCTGTGTGGCTGTAGCCTTTGTTTTATTTGCTTTCTAACACATTCAGAAAGGTAGTTAGATTTGGTGCTGGTGTGCTTTCTTCAGTAGGTAGCTGAATTTTTCTGAGTCTGCAGGGATATCTTGATAATGCATCAAATCTCCATAAAGTTTCATTCCTTGCTTGGTTGAAGCAGTTGATGTCAATTAAAGATTTAAATAAATGTGAACTAGAAGTTGCAATTGTTGAAAGAGGAGGATATTTTTTAAACCAACAGTCATGACTCCCTTCACTTCTTACTTGCTCAGCATTTTTTCTTATGCTTTCTAGTAAGTTCAGCATTGCCTCACTTCTCTGCAATTTTAAAAATCACATTATGTGCATTTCTAAATTTGAAGGAAAGACATGCCAGAACTTTTAAAAGATCTTTGAAGCTTTCCTCATAAATAATGGAAAATTAGGTGGAAATATCTCTTCTATTTCTATAATAATTTTTAAGGCTTGCTAAATCTATAATTCCATGTATTTGGCTGTTGCAGTTGATGAAACAATTTGCACTCCGTAGACTGATAAATCTTCCTAAAGATCTGCTAGCTTTAGAGAGGTTTTTTTGATTTTATATTGATGATAGCTGTTTTCTTGTTCTGAAGAAAGAGAAACATTAAGATGGAGTGATTTGTTATACTCTAGTACTGATATTGCATGTTCGAGTTTGCCTCCTAGAAGGCAAAACTGATCAGGAGCAAATGAACAAAAAAGATAGTAAAAGTTGGAAGAGTGTTTTCAACTGCTGAGTTTACTCTAGTCATACAATGTCTGGTCTTTATTGACCCTTGTGAAGCTTGTCAAACTTGTTGTGCTTTTGAGCTGTTTGTTCTGTGTCATGGATGACCATTGCTTTTAGCTGTTTCAAGTCATCGGCTGACAGTCCTGTGACCAAAGGTGCAATCTGTTCTTATTCTTAAAAAATGAGGAACCAGGGAAAGAGAAAAAGAAACAGGAAACCTATGGAGAAACCAAAGAGTGGAGCTGAAGGTGGGAACTCAGGTCTTCTGTTTCTCTTTATAATCAAGATTGAGTTGTGCGGAGATGAGGTACTGTGTTCTTTGTTCAGATGATTTTAGTGAGGTTCTGGTTAACTAATGATATCTGTGGTATCTACCTAGATTAAGTTCCAGAAGCTTGGGAGAAGAACGAAGCAGATGAATGGGTAGCTGTTGTGTTGGATTTCCCTTTAGGTTATATATTGCCTTCATGCAAATTCTATTTTCTTTTTAACATTTAAATTTGATAATAGAAAAAATTTCTTCACGCAGAGGGTTATCAGACATGCAGTGGGCTGCCCAGGAAAGTGGGGGAGTCACCATCCCTGGAGGTATTTAAAAGCCATGTAGATGTCCCACTTAGGGATTAGTGGTGGACATGGCAGTGTTAGGTTAATGATTAGATGCACTGATCATAAATGTCTTTTCCACTCTAAATGAGTCTAAAAATCTAGTAGACGTAGCTGCACGCTCATGAAGAAACCTAGCTGCCAATATGATGCTTTTGGCTTATTAGCCCCCAGTTTTATATTAGACTGTTTCAGTAGGTTTCATCTTAGTTTATGTATGTATGCCTTCTTATTCTTCTCTTTGTCTTCATCTTTTGCTCATTTTTATTTTTCTCCCCTGCATTTTAATGTAATTAGCATATGGTTTTAGATTGTAAAGTAACTAATATTGGTGCTTTCAGTAATAAAATCATATTGACTAAAAATACACCAGTGAAAAATAACAACTAATATGTAGTATAGAAGATGTAAATGTGGAAATGATTTTATCTGACATCTAGTTTTCACAAACTTTCCAAAGTCTGTTTTTAAAGAACATTGTTTTCTTGCTCTCACTTGACTTTTTTTCAGAAGCTTTTATATGCTGCAGGCTATCTGAGTGTGTGTTAGAAAACTGATTTACTATATATTTTGAAATAAAATCAAAGAGCTACTGGTGGTAAAACTTAATGTATTCCAGACTTAATATTTAATAGAAATTGTGTCCAACTGCTAGAAATAACAATAACAGATATAACAAAAAGCAACCTTGTTTGAATAATATAAATTTCTACTGCCATATGTCACATTGTATCCTCTTTTATTGTTGGTTGTAGGTATTTGTCTTCAAAATTCTGTATGGTTAAAATCTTGTTTATTTAAGAGAACATTTGCTATGTCTTTGTCATTCATGGAACAGTGAGTAATTTGTAGGGAATTCTCACTAGAAAGTGGTTGTTTGTGGTTTTTTTTATAATTATCTTTTTATATGCTCAGTATAACTTTTTTGTCTGTAAAAGGCATAGCATACATGTAATGTATTTTTATATTCTTTTTTTCCTATTTCTAAGGCTGATAAAGAATTTGTGTGGTCTCTCTGGAAACACCTGCAAGTGTCACATCCAGATCTTACACAAGCTGTCAGTTTGGTTGTGGAAAGGTGAGTTTGAAGATTTAACATGATGCTAAAATCAGCAACCAACCTCTTCTGCTGGTACTTTATTCTTTATCTTTCTAAGTGAGAGCTATGTAGGATTTAAAAAATGTGTTAAGAAAGTTCAATTGATAAATTGTCAAAAGTGCCTAGAATACATAGCAGGTTTCCTTTTTTTTTTTTTTTTTTGTGCAAGTTGAAGCATCCTTCAAAATCTCTTCTCACTGAGATTACTGTGCTGTAGCTGGACATAATTTTTACATTATAAATGTACTGCATATTTTGCTTTTCTATTGAAAGAGCAGGAGGAGGTAAGTGATATTTTCCAGTGTCACAATTTGTTGGATAACAGTTATATATATATATATAAATTATGTTTATCTGTATTCTTGATGAACTGAAAAGCTAAGACATGGTAAAAGAAAAGATAACTATCAAAGAAATGCTGAGTTGGAAGGGACCCATCAGAATCATTGAGTCCAACTGCTGGCCCTGTGCAGGACATCCCTAGGAGACACACCATGTGTCTGACAGTATCGTCCAAACACTTGAACTCTGGCAGGTTTGGTGCTGTGACTACTTCCCTGGGGAGCCTGTCCCAGTATCCAACCACTTGGTGGATGTAAAACTTTTTCCTGACTGTTAAAAACTTCTTTCTCTGTCAGCACAGACAAGTGAGATATTACATCCACAGCTTGTTTCTTCATGATATCTGATTCCTATAAATGTTAGTTAATCATCACTGTATGTGATTAATTGTTTTGGAATGCTAATATTTATAAATCCAGAATTTTTTTAGGCTAAAGATAAGAAAAATCTTAATGAGTCGGTAATCTGACTTTAAGAATTCAAACATCTGATTCTCTTAGGGTGCCGTGAGTTTCCTCTTTTAACAGTAAAAAGTGGATTTTTTTAAAAAGCAAAAATGGATTTTGACTTCTTTAAATGGCGTGCCAGTTTTTCTTGGGAAAGCTTGTCATAGATCCATGAGGGGTCCTGGCTCCTTTGAGTTTCTGTTCAGTGCTTTGATCCTAGAGGCATGTTTTCTTTGTTCACATCTTTCCTTTCTGCACTTGATCATTAAGTATTCTTCCACTTCTGAAAATATGCCACTGATTTCTTTAGCTGAAATTGCATTTTACAGGTTTGGAAGGGACTTCTGGAGATCCAGTCCAACCATCCTAGGCAGGGTCACCTAGAACAGGTTATACAGGAACATGACCAGGTGGATTTTGAATGTCTCCAGAGAGGGAGACTCTGTGACCTCCCTGGGCAGCTGTTACAATGCTCTGACACCACGAATGTAAAGAAGTTTGTCCTCATGTTGAGGTGGAACTTCTCGTGTTCAACGTTATGGCCGCTGCTCCTCATCCTGGTGCTGGACACCACTGAAAAGAATCTGCCTCCATCCTCTTGCTACCCACCTTTGAGATATTCCTGTATATGAGATCCCCTCCTACTCACTATTTGCAACACAGGGTTATCCCATGTTCTACCTTGTATAAGAAATTTTGTCCAAAAGTATGGCGTGATCAGGTAACTAAAGCCAGTATTCTAAAGCATTCATATCCAGGGGAAGAAATGGACGGTGTCAGGACATGCAGCTTATTTTTAAGACAGCTGTTACTTGGGAGTTTATCAATGATGATGTCAAAAAACTTCTGACTTTATACTGGGACACTTAGCTGCAGTGAGGAGTAACTTGGCTGTTAGGACAGTGTACAACTTTCACATTGCTTGCATGTTTAATTTGGGAAGTAAAAATGATGAAGACTGAGGAACTAACACAGATGTATAGCATTCCTTATTTATGTTGAAATGCAGAATCTTATTGACATGTTTCATAATACAATTCAGTAATGCTTTCATGAGAACAGTGGTGGTAGTATTTATCTTCCTTCATAAAACATAAAAAAATGCAAGAACTGCTTAAAATATGTTAATGTAGTATTTAATATATGTAAACAAGCATAAGTATATTGAAAATATTAAAAAATTATGTTGTCTTAACCATGTTTTACAGATAGCTGAACAATATGAAAAATAGCTTTTTCACATGAAGCTTAAGAAGGCAGAAGCAGGTGTTACGGCTTACTAACATTTTTTTATTCATGTTGCATATAAAAATAATCAGGATACTAGGACGAATTGAAGCACAGAGATGTTAGAAAGCATGCATTTAAATAATGGCGAATGAATAAATTACTTGGAGTTCTTGAATTGTGTGCTTATATAAGATCTAGTCTGTCTTCTTCGTTTATTATTCTTCATGTCTAGGACTATTTTTATGCTTGGTAGTTATCCCTTGCTTTAAATTATTTTATGCTTTATTTAGAATAGAAATTGGTAATTGTGTGTATGTTATCCTGTTTGATGCAATGAACATGGGGCTGTTATATACCACCTTGGTGCACACAAACATGATAATGAGTTGAATTGTTTTGCAGTGGTAGGAAATGTTTCTGAAACCCTTTTAATTTAGTGTTCAACTTATCAGAAGGCTTGCTACAGAACTCTTGTTTATAATAAGGGTCTATAATATATGAAGGTCTATTATATATGGAGATATATTCTGTGTATCTTCTTTGCACTTTGTATAGAGGCTCGTGAATAGTACACATATGTGAAAACCTAACAACATACATCTGTTAACGTGCCTGTCTAGTTTTTTTATGTTCTCTCCTCCTTTAATAAACCAGTAATGCTTTAGAACACCTCTGTAAACTCAAGTCTGTACATCCATATCATACCTTTCTCATGCTTCTCTGAATTATGGAATTAAGAGAGAAGAAATTGCTTTCACAGCATCTTTTTGGATGTTATCATTACTCCTGGGAATCCTGGAATAGGTTTGGATAAAACCCATTCACTATATAGGAGTTTTATTAATCACAACTTTGAACTTTGGGGTTGCTTTGATTTGACAGATGGAATAACAGTGTGTATTTTTCTCTTTAATTGATGTACCTTCATCTCTTTTGCCTGACAACAGTCTAATTGCTGCATTNGTCTTATTCCCTGCCTTACAGCAGTAAATAATTATTTTTTGTTATGCTAGTGTCAGTTATCTCAGTTCCAATACATTGATTAACTTTCCAGGGAATCTGCTACCTAGCGCTGCTGCTGTCCAGAACATTACAGGACAAATGATTTTCTGACTTTGTTAATCTAGGAAAAGTATGTGGATTTAAAGGGTTTAAGAGATGGGATTACGAAGCAATAGTTACAAGCAAAATGATTCCTGAAGCATGTAATTTGGGAGATCTATGCTTGTTGCAGCCCATTTTTCTATATTTTACACGGTTGTATCAGGTGAGCTGGAAATTGAAAATCTGATAAAAACCAGCTTAAGTCTTAGAGACTTTTTTTCCTACTCATCTATATTAGAAACAACATTGACCTGGTTATAACTAAATTGATGACTTTTTCCATCTTACCTTGGCTTGTGCAGAGATTTTAAGGTAGAAACAAACAGAATGAAATGGATTTAAGCCTTTTGCCGTTTCTTCTCGTGGCATGGATACTACCAATATTTGCATAGCTTCATTTTCCAGTGTGTTCTTTCCGCCAAAGATTCCATCACTGAAAAACTTTCAGTGCCCACCAAGCCTTTGTCAAAGAGTACCTGGGGTCAGAAGTCAGAAATGTAATAGAAGCAGGCTATCTAAGAGAGCGTAGCCATATAGAGAATCAAACAATATTGTCCAGTGGTTTTCAGTCATTGTATTGATAAGAGACAGCTGGGCTTTCTTTGTGAGATCACAATGACAAGACTAAGAAGATACTGGACAAAATGTTCACTTAGAACCTTACAACTTACACCACAGATCTTTGATGGGGGGAAAAAATTACATACTAGGAGGAATTGAGGTGGGCAGTACTAGCTGTACAGTCAGCTAATTTATGTTTATAGCATTAGACAATTCCTTATAGTATCTTTTTCCAAACAAACCAGAAAAATGTAAAATGCATAATTTGGGGGACTGAGGAGGGAATTAATAGTACCTTGCCTTTATTTGTCTAATATTTTGAAATGCTTTCATGGTCCCAAAATGGAAGTTTGCCTGCCCTAAAATTGTCAAAATGTAGCTTGTACCTTTTTATGGCTGTGCTGCTGATTCCTGTAATACATCAATGATATTATACTTTTCAGCATTCTTTGCAGTTCTTGCTGGAGAACTGTAACTATATTCCCAATTTAATATTCAGATATAAACAAAAAATTATCTTTACTGTGCAAATGAGAAATGCCTTTGGGATATGTTAAAGCCTCTAGGTATTTTCAAAGAAGCCATTGTAAAACTACTACTCATGTTAGTATACTTTCCAGCTACTTTAAATACTATTGATCTCAGTATTATGTAAAGAGCATGCCATTTCTAGTTCACTGCCTTTTTTTTTTCATTATTTAGAAAACATGCTAGAAAATACCTCTTAATAGATAAATGCATGTGTAAACTGTAATGAACTTGGGGTTCAGATGAGCGTGTCAAAGGTTTTGAAGCATTTTTGCAAACTTCAGAGCTCTGCTTCAAGACTCTCCTACAGTAAATGAGATCTTGACAAGTCAACAGACTAATTTTCCTCTAGGGCTTCTACCTGATTCCTTTCCTTTCTTCTGGAAGAGGATGTATCAGGATTCATTAATGATCAAACCATGGCAGTAGATGTACATGGGGATTGTATTATGCTAGATGATACCCTTACAGATAGCTACATTTACCTTACATAGATGTTTTTCCACACCTAAATTTTAATTGTGCTGTATCTTGCAGGTCTTAACAAAGAGAAAGAACGGATTGATCCTTTCAGGTCACTCTGAGAAACAGTGGCAACATGAATGTTAGTTCTAGTGATTGAGAGTTTTGTTGTTCTTCTTCCTGGGGAGTTACATCTGTCTAAAGCTGGGCAAATGGACAAAAATATGGCTGAAAAGCACGAGATCATAAATAACCAAACAATTTTTGGAAAGGTAATTGCAGGAGTTTGTGCTGTGGTTTGCAGCATCCTGTGAGCTGCACATTGTGGAAGAAACATTGAACATATTGACATAGATTCTTCACTGACTGACAATATGCAGATGTACTGAAAATGACAAGTACTTTTTATGTAAGAGGATAAGTGAATGTGCTGTGTGAATGAGCAATATAGATTGCCTGTGTTAATCGAAAAATAATTAAAAACCTGTGTCTTGCATCTTTTGAAGGGGTGATAAATATCATGCAGAAGCTTTCTGAAACCACTGTTTTGCTCTTCCGTGAATTAACAGGAAACAGAATGACAGGAAGACAAGGAAATAAACAATATCTAAGCCATTTTTAAAGACCATTACCATTTTGTCTCTCTGAATTTAAAATAAAATGGACTCCCCTGTTATTATCACTCAATAAAGCAGACATAATAAAAGAGCATAAGAGTACAACCTTTTTGTGTAAGGTCAAATAATTGTGATTTTCTACAGTTAATGAAAGTTTAATATCCTGTTTCATTAAAAATTCTCAGAACATTGAACATAAGTCAACATTCCATGGAGAAGAAGGTATTATGCAGTTTGCATGTGTGCATATCTGCATATCGGAGCACAAAATATTGACATGATAATTGCAGTCAAGCCTGATTGAACAGCGGCCTCTGGGAATTCAGCTGGTGTTGTACCAACTGGATGGCTGCTCAGGACACAGTTTGAAATGCAAGGTGCAAGTTAGCACTTTATTCAGCACAGGCAGGCATCATTTAAAAATCCTTGGGGGAAACCCTGGTGATGTGCAGATGTTAAAGCAGTCTGTTCTGAAGTGCTGGTATTTTGAACACTGTAAGAGACTTGGTATTTTAAATAAAAAATGTTTGCAAAATTCTTTGGCAAAAAGTCACTATTTTCTGTAATACTTTAGTGTAAAAGTATGTTTAGTAATTTATGTATGTTGTTTAAAATGAGAGGCCTTAATGAATTATCTAATGAATTAATCAAGTTGAAGATGCAAGAAAAATTACATTTTTGTAATGATGCCTTTCCATTTTGATATGTATCATGGAATGTAGAACTGGCTCTGTAAATAATGTCCTAAGGAAATAATTTAATTTTCTGTATTTTATTTAGATCTTAAATTATTTTTGTAAAGAAGCAAAAATAAGTGTATGCAATTATGTTATAGAAAGTAACTTGCTGTCTTAGAAAAGTGCAAAATGTGTGATATTCATTTAAATTATTTTTTGCCCTATGCTGTATGAATCTTCTAAAAGTACTGCATGTAAGTATTAAAAGAAAAAAACGTTGTGTATCAACTAATTCATCATGAAGTACAAGGATCTTCTGGAAGGTGAAACTGAAATCTTGATTAAATGCAAACTATTTAGTTCTGGCTTTGGTTTTTTGTTTTTGTTTTGGGTTTTTTTTTTGTGGTTTTTTGTGTGGTTTTTTTTTTTTTTTTTAGCATTTCTTAATACATGGAAGCACAGTAAGGTTTCTACTTGGAAGATTAAGGCATAGGCTCTATTCCTGCTAACCACTGACTGCAGCTGCAGGGATGTGACTGCACACAGTAATTACAGTATTGGTGCCATATTTGTGGTAATATTGACAGTCTGCTCTACAGCTTCACTTTGCACATTGGTGATTCATTTTCTATTTAATACAAACACAGAATGTGTATATTGTGGAAATCTGTAAAACATTTGGAAGTTGGAGGACGATGAGGTGAGTTAATCAAATTAAAGCTGCATCACACAAACTGATATTTTATAGGCTTTCTAGTTCTGCAGGCTTTTAGAGGCAATGTAGTATCTTTCAAAAGTAACAATAT